>JACM01038106.1:0-10247 GCA_000787095.1 Periophthalmodon schlosseri
TATGTAAATCGCACTTTTTGGTACCATTCACCCCCTATAAAATGTAGCATTTCATTTCATCATTTCAAGATAATTTAACACAATTTAGAATCCTTTGCCCTGGTTCAGACTATTTCCTATGTGACTATTTTGGCAAATTGTTGCCAAAATAGTCACATTTTGGCAACAAATAAAATAATAATAAATGCATTTATGTCCAAAAAAACTCCAAAGGTTTTGAGACCTCCTTGTGATACCACGACATTCCCTTATTATTGATCTGATCCAAAACTACAGGACTAAACTCAAAGAGGCTGTGTACCTGTTTACTCGTCTAGGCCGGTCCACCAGGTAACTCAGCTCTGAGCGCGGGTGTTTGGTCTGAAACACAGAGGGCAGAGTGTTTAGGGACAGGCACACCGTGTGGGTACCAGGGCGAGCACTGACACACACACTTCCCCAGAGCGAGCACAAACATGCACACACACACTGTCCCCAGAGTGAGCACAAACAGACACACACACACACACACACACACTGTCCTCAGAGTGAGCACAAACACACACACACACACACACACACATACACACACACTCTCCTCAGAGGGAGCACAAACAGACCTACTCACACTGTCCCCATAGTGAGCACAAACAGACACACACTGTCCCCAGAGTGAGCACAAACAGATCCACACACACTGTGCCCAGAGCGAGCACAAACAGACACACACACACACACACACACACACTGTCCCCAGAGCGAGTGCAAACAGATACACACACACACATTGTCCCCAGAGTGAGCACAAACAGACACTCACACGCACTTTTAACCATGTTGTTGATCTAATTAGAATTAGAGTTTCTTTGGTTTGTATCCAAGCAGAAGTAATAGAATTATCAAAAAAGTTAAAGCTCCCTGCGCTAAGTCTCTCCCCCTTCAGAGCACTATCACAACACAATCAGCTGCATCCCACTAACGAGACCACTGCACTTCACATCAGGTTTGTGGAGTTCCCGTGTATAGTTTTGTACCATGTTTTTGTATATTTATGGGGAATTGTCGTGTGGGAGCATGGGTGATGTCAGCTTGTGGGTGGAGCCTTGGACAGGGCATAAGGAGGGTTTAAACAGGGCCTGGGAAAGATCGCTAAAATACTCAGACATGCATGGATGACAACTAAAACCTCTTCAGGCATTATAACATGGTAGAAAGCTCCAAAACGTGGATAAAAAAATACCGTCTCCTCAATAATAATAATGGACTGGTCAAGTTTTGTCCCCATAAAGGAGGAAGGTGTGTCCACAGATGTTAGTCCTCACAGTGTAACATATACCTGCCATACTCTCCTGGGCAAAGTGGGGACACACATAATGGGTTTCCGTGTTGTTTGGGGACTTTACATTCACTTATGTATTTCAAGGAGACTAATCCAAACCTTAACCATAATTACTTCTTACTTTCCCTATGTATGTTTATCTAGCTTGCATTTTGTTTTATTGCAAAAATAAAAAGTTCCATTGTGCATCTTTAATCTTATCTCTAATCTTAACCTAAATGAATTTATACGTAAACCTTAAACCATGTTAATCTGTAATTATGCTGCACAATTCATCCTCATCGAATCGAAATCACAATTTGAATGGACGCAATTAGCAAATCACAAAGGCTGCCATTTTTTGAAGTGCCATCATTTCCTCCACAAACGACAGAATCTCCATCTATTCGCACAGGATTAGTTTTACCTAGGGACGTCTGTAAAACTGAAATGACCCCACGACGTCTATGTTTTTGTGTGCGTTCGTACGGGATAAGCAATGGCAGATGTCGGTAAGTTCAAGGAAAAGCAAAACTGGATACGCTGGTGATACAATCGCAATTTAATAATCTGGTAATTAATTTTTGTACACACGCCTGCACCTGTTTTTATATGATTTATATACTTGTGTGTTCAGGTTGTTTTTCTGTTTGTGTTGTATTTTAAACAGGGCACCCATTAAAAGTGCTCTCATTGGGTTCCCCTGTTTAAATAAAGATAAAGAAAGAAAAAAGTAAACTGCCTGTTTTTACAGATTTTATTCCGGAAATGGCGCAGACTGATAAACACAGAAACAAGACAAGACCCTTGAACCTTTTAATTCATCATGTCGCCAGTGTTGCTTTTATTTTAAGTTTGTTTTTAGCAGAATGCACCTGCGCTGTAGCGTCAAACAGCGTTGTTTCTCGCCACGTTGACGTGAACAGTGACCAGGATGACGTCCACACGATCAGATTTCTTATGAAACAGCCGTAGACTCTCTCTTTTAATCTGTTTGGTCCTCGGTTGCCATGACAACAGGGTTGCACTTCCGGGTCGTGTCTTTACCGCAGTTTGTTTTATGTTTCTTTTTACTTTTTAATTGTAGAAAAAACAATAACTGGATTACAGTATGGTTTGTGGTGAAATAATATTGTTAATTTAGTTCGGATCTGGACCTAAAATGGGCCTTAGAGACATTTTCAATCACTATTAGCTTCAGTGAACGGATGAAAATCATGAGCGTTCACACGGGACCTGAGGAGCTCTGAGTTTGCAGAATTACAATACTGAAATGTGATTCTTGTATTAGCTTAAAATGTGAACTTTGAACAGAATCCTATTATTAAAAAGTAAATGGCAAATCTAATGAAAATTGCAATACTTGCCAGAAAAATCGCAGTTAGATAATTCTGGCTTATTGTTCAGCCCTGATCTAGAACGATTATGATACAGAAGCTACAGATTTGACAGAAGTGCATTTGACAGTAATATAGCTTTTTTAAATTCTGACTTGTTTTTTTGGGATGGCGCATGTGTTAAATATTTATCATAGTTTTACGTCAGCAGGCAGTTTGTGAAGAAAAGTAGAAAGCAAAAAGTTGTAAAATACAGGAAGTAGCGCTGAGTTGTAAAACAGAATCTATGTCACCAACGCGGAAAAAACTCCATCCAAAATACAGACAATTTACACACAAGGAAGGCATTTTTCTGACAATTTTAACCTTCATTTAACAAAATAATGGTGTCATCATTTATTTGTATTAGTCAAATCGTAACTATTGCGTAATTTAGACTGGTTTCGGCCTTTCTTAACGTTACGGTTGCTAGGAAACATACCTCTACGTATGTCATATCTGCTGCACATATCCAGGAAGTAAAATTATACATCTCATCAAAATGTCAAAAACTAGAAAAGACTAGGCACGATGTTAACTATGTTTTAGAAAAATGAGTAGTCTAAGTTGTCATATGCACTTTAAATCCTCACAATGTGATGACTCCAAACCCCGGCGCTCACACTGTCCCCCTGCTCTTGAATCTGCTGTTTGACGTTTGACTTTAGACTGAGCTTTATAATTTTTTTTTTGCTTTAACCACTGAGAATGTTACCCACTGTTTTCATTCTACGGCAGGTTTTCTCACACTTCTACTTCCAACTGTTTGGATTAAAATATTCCATGCCTCTGTTATTGGATCTTATAGACTCAGTTACTTTTTAAAGACGTTGTACTTTTCCTGCAGCATACTTTTTACTCCTACTAGAGTCATATTTTTATTGAAGTAACAGTACTCTTGCTTGAGTAAAAGTTTTACTCTCCTCACTGTGAGTAAGTCTACAGGTGACAAAAGCTTTATGTTGACAATATGAAATGATTTGAACATTTGTGTTTCTTTCACTGCTCCTTCAGATATGATTTAGTTTTGTCTCATTTTTGTGTCTGTCCTTTGAAAATACCAGATTTTGTGCATTATTTAATGTTTTGTCCTTCCGGTTACATTAACTTCGAATTACAAATCCGATGTTACGTCCGGACAGTTAGTCTTTAAGTTACTTTTACTTGAATAGTACTTTTCCCAAATACTTTTTTACTCTTACTTGAGTCATTTCTTAAACTACTACTTTGTACTTTTTCCTTGAGTAATATTATTTTGAAGTAATGTTACTCTTACTTGAGTACCATTTTTGGTTACTCTACTTACGTCTGCCTATAGAATACCTCTACAGAGCAGCCCACGTTTTGTTTTTGAAAAAAAAAAAAAAAAAAAAAAAAAAAAAAATTAATAACAAAATAAAAAACAGGACTAAACGGGAAGAATTAAACACAACAGGACAACAGATGTAACAAAGTCAGCCATAACATGTGTGCAATCCGGTCAGATTGACTCGACAGGCCGACGACACTTCACTTGTGTTCTATGTGATAGCTACTCACAAATGAACAAATACAGTCTGGATAAAGTAGCCAAAAATTTTACTCAAATAAGAATAACGTTACTTCAAAATATTATTACTCAAGGTGAAGTACAAAGCAGTGGTCCAAGAAATTACTCAAGTAAGAGTAAAAAAGTATTCGTAAAAACTACAACTCAGGTAAGATTAACTTAAAGAGTTGAGACGTAACATATGATTTATTGAAAGAACATAATATAAAACAACGCACAAAATCTGGTATTTTCAAAAGAAAATGAAGCTTAACAAAGCCAAATCATATGTTCAGGAGCAGTGCAAAAACACAATCATTCAAATCATTTCCTATTGTCAACATAAAGGTTTTGTCACTTGTAGACGTCACAGTGGGAAGAGGAACCAAAACTTTTACTCAAGCACTGTCACTTCAATAAAAATATGAGCAGGAGTAAAACTATGTTGCTAAAAGCACTTTGAAAAGTACAATTTCTTTAAAAAGTTACTCAGGTAAATGTAGCTAAGTAAATGCAACTGAGCACTACCCACCTCTGCTTTTGACTTATTCATACTGAGAAATAACCCTACCTCCAAGGTTAATACCGCGTGCTGCGCGCGTGTGTGCGCGCGCGCGTCCGGGACAGGTTGTAAACATTTAACACAATTCAAGCAGTCCCGGGACCACACAGCCTCCGGGGCGCGAGAGCACCGGCGTGATCACGGTGTTTACCCGCGGCTGTCACATCTCAGCGCTCTGCCGCTCTCATCAACACCCTGAGCTGTGACATGACATTTCCCACTCTCCCTGAACGCAACACTCACAATAACATCCTCTGATTACAGTGACGATTTGTTCATCAGGAAACACAACTACCCCACGGAGCACCCGCATCATTAGGGAGAAGTTCAAGATTTTAAACAACCCTATTACCCTGCCTGATCATGACAAGTACAGCCTAATGGTAGTGGACAGGTTCTATACCCACATGCACTCTCGCTCTATCTCACAAACACGCGCGCGCGCGCACACACACGCACACACATACGCACGCACGCACACGCACGCACGCACGCACGCACACTCACCTCGGACAGCAAACTGCCGTTGGAGATGATGTCCGGTTGCTGGTCCGTGTAGCCGCTCACGAGCCCCGCACACGGGTTCTCCTCCGTGCTGCGCGTGGGGCTGCACGGCTTGAGGAACATCAGGTCCGTTTTGGCGGACTCCGGCGTGAGGCACACCTGGTAGCAGTAGTTCTGGTTCTGGTGGTGGGAGCCGAAGGTCCCGGACTCTTCCACCGGGACCTGCGCTGTCCCGGGTCCACTTACGTTCACGGCACTCTGCACCAACATGATGTCGGACTTACTCAGCTTCTTCTTACGGCCCCTGGTCTGCCGCGAGCAGCAGGGGCCCAGGCAACAGTCACTGGTCAGGCACGTGACCACACTGATCTTCTGCTTCTTCTGACAGCGCACGGCCAGCACGATCATCACGAGCAGGAAGACGAAGGAGAGCGAGCCTAGCGCGATGATGAGGATCAGGGTCAGGTCTAAGGCTCCGTCTTTGGCCTTGGCCCGACCGCCGTCCAGCCCCCGGCCCTCGGCCACACTGTCCACCAGCACCACCTGCACGCTGGCGCTGGATGACAGGGGGGGCTGCCCGTGGTCCCTAACCTCGATCAGCAGGTCATACAGCTGGTGGGGGTCCCGTTTGGCAGAGACCCTCCGGGCGGTTCTCAGCTCTCCTGTCCTCCAGTCCATGCGGAACATGGCGTTCTCGTTGCCCCTCTGAATGCTGTAGGACAGGCGCGCGTTCTCTCCATCATCCGCGTCCATGGCTACCACACGGGTCACCAGGTACCCGGGCTCGGCAGAGCGGGGCAGGGGCTCCCGGGCCGTACCGTTCTTCCCCAGAGGAGCGAGTACTATGGGAGTGTTGTCGTTCTGGTCCACTATGATGACTTTGACAGTGGCGTTGGAGGAGAGCTGGGGGGAGCCCGAGTCCTTCGCCTGGACCATGAAGCTGAACTCCTTGAGCTGCTCATAGTCGAAGGAGCGCAGCGCGTACACGTAGCCCGTGTCCTCATTAATGGACACGTACGTCTTGACCGACATGCCCTGGATGTCACATTCCAAAATAGAGTAATTGATCAGCGCGTTGGGGCCAACGTCTGGGTCCAGGGCAGTCACGGCGTGAATGTACGCTCCCGGGACATTGTTTTCTGTCACGTACACGTCATATACGGGCAGTGTAAACGTGGGCGCGTTGTCGTTTTCGTCCGACACCTGCACGCGAATAGATTTACTGGTGGCCAATGAGGGCGAACCCTTGTCCCTCGCCACGACCGTCACAGAATAGGAGTCCGCCTGCTCCCGGTTCAGTGCTCCGTCCGTGACGATGGTGTAATAGTTTTTGAAGGAGGACTTGAGTTTGAAGGGGACGTCACCCAGGATTTCCACGTGCACCTGTCCGTTTTCCTCTGCGTCTTTGTCAGTGACGCTGAGCAGCGCGATGACCGTACCCGGCGCCGCTTTCTCGCTCACGGACTCAGTCACTGTACTGAACGTGATCTCGGGGGCATTGTCATTTGTGTCCGTGACTTTGACCAACACTTTACAGTGCGCAGGAATTGCGTTGGGCCCCTGGTCCTTGGCCTGGACAAAGATCTGGTACAGTCCACTCTCCTCAAAGTCCACCTCCCCGCGCACCTCCACGCGCCCCGTGCGCGGCTCGATGCTGAACAGGTCCTTCACGCGGCTTGAGATGTGGTTACTGAACGAGTAGAGCACCTCCCCGTTCGGGCCCTCGTCCTGGTCTGTGGCGTTGAGCTGGATGAGCAGCGTGCCCGCGGGCGCGTTCTCGGTCAAACTCACACTGTACACGGGCTGCTCAAACACGGGCACGTTGTCATTAGAATCCAGCACTTTGACCACCAGCAGAGCGGTCCCTGTGCGCGGAGGCTGCCCCCCGTCCACAGCCGTCAGCACGTACCGGTGCGCTGCCTGCTGCTCCCGGTCCAAAGACCTCTCCAGAACCAGCTCTGCAAAGCGGTTCCCGTCGCTCTGCGTCTGTACGTCCAGGTGAAAGTAGTTGTTTGTAGTGATGTCGTACGTGCGTAAAGCGTTGGAACCCACGTCCGGATCAAAAGCGCTTTCGAGCGGAAAGCGCGTGCCCGGAGTTGCGCTCTCGGAGATCTCCACTGTGATGTCCGTTTCGGGAAAGCTCGGCGGGTTGTCGTTAATGTCCACCACCTCGATCTCCACTCGGAACAGCTCCAGGGGGTCCTCCAGAAACACCTCCATGTTGAGCTGGCAGCTCGCGCTCTGCTTACAGATCTGTTCCCTGTCGATTTTATTGGCGACAAACAGCACGCCGTTCTCGAGGTTGACCTCCAGGTACGGGCTGCGGGAGTTGGGCACCACTTGGAAACGGCGGGACGCTAGTTTGGTCAGATCCAGCCCCAGGTCCTCTGCGATATTCCCCACGAGCGTGCCGTGTTCTGCCTCCTCCGGCACCGAGTAGCGGATCTGTCCGAGTACTCCATCCGCGAGGCACAGCGCGAGCAACAGCACAGACATTGCCGGGGAAAAGCGCACTTGGTGAAAAGAGCAAAAGCAATCCGCGCGCGCGGCACGTCACTGTGCACTCTCCATGTCACTGTGCACTCTCCATGTCACTGCGCACTCTCCATGTCACTGCGCACTCTCCATGTCCAGCTCCAAAGTCCAGCTCTGTGGTGGTCCCATCAGAGAATGTTACTACAGTGCGTGTCCGTCTCCGCGTCAGTGCCGCATCTGCCCAAAGTGTCACATCCCTGAGGCGGCGCCCGCTGCTCTGCATCCACAGTGTGCGTGAGGAGCTCCGTTGTGCGCTGCTCTGCTGCGGTCCACTCTCCACTGAGGACACTCACATCACTGTTTCTCTTTTCCGCCGCGGCGCCTCCCCCCACAGCCCCCGCAGCTCTCACGCACGCTCAGTGCAGCCTCTGATTGGGTACAGGAGCCTTCAGTCAGCACATAACCCGCCCCACCGCTCTCTGAGCTCAGCCTCTCTCTCTCTCTCTCTCTCTCTCTCTCTCTCTCTCTCTCTCTCTCTCGCTCGTTCCCCTCTCTCAAACTCTCTTCTCTCTGTCGCTCGTTCTCCTCTGTCAAACTCTATCTGTGTGTGGGTGAAGGCCTATCGGTTGTCGGTCCCTCTGAGGCCGGTCCTCTGGCGTGTAGGAGCCGTGCATAGCTCTGTAAGCCCCGGTCCCATGTGTAGCATGTTGATAGCCTCTACCATAGCCTCCACCATAGCTTACACCACAGCCTACACCACATTCGACATAAGTGACGTTTGAGGGCGGCAGAAGGGTGTCTGGGCCACAGTGGCTCCAGTCAGCAGCGGGGGAAGGTGCAAAGTAACACAAACCGCGCGAGGAGTGGGGGTCAGTGAGGTGTGTGTCAGCGCTGTATTTGTTCTGCCCAGCACACACTCAACAAACGTTCAGTAGAAATGACTTGTTGACAGTTCACACTTTGACTTGAATCGTTACGCAGCTGATTTGAAGTCCGATGATTCAGTCCAATTACACTCACTCTAATCTCTGTGACTTTGCTGTTTGGCCTCCCTCTGTGTATATTCTGAAAAGCCGCAGATTAAAACACATCTCACAGAATTAGAATAATAATTATAATAAGTGCTTTAATATCTCGCGTGACATTTCTTGCTTTTGCGCTGGCCACTTGAGCACTTTTCGTTTGTTTGTCACGGGTGTGTTTGAAGCAGCGATTGTGCATTTTTAAACAATTATTCCGTTGTCCTCGCTCAATGTAGCGCTGGGCTCAGAGGCGCGTGGGGCTGAGGCAAAGACCGACTGCTCCTCCTAGTGGTGCTCCGGAGTATTGACGAATGGAGCGCATCGACGAAAGAGCAAAACAAGAGCATGCATTATTCACGGAGAAGTTTACAATAGTCTAACAGTACACGTTTTGGTTCTTCTTCCCACTGTGAGTCTGTAAGTCTACAAGTGACAGAAGCTTTATGATGACAATGTAAAATGATTTGAG
The DNA here is from genome assembly GCA_000787095.1 of Periophthalmodon schlosseri. Taxonomy (NCBI): domain Eukaryota; kingdom Metazoa; phylum Chordata; class Actinopteri; order Gobiiformes; family Gobiidae; genus Periophthalmodon; species Periophthalmodon schlosseri. The sequence goes on from JACM01038106.1 coordinate 9,234, forward strand.
CTCTTCCCTAATGTTTGTAATTGATCCTTTTGAGAAAAAAATATTTGATTTGATTTGAATACTCAAAATCACTTTACACATACTCAAGTAATCTCTCTAACCACTGTACTTCTTTGTGAGAAATATGCAGTGGTGGAATGTAACAAAGTAAATGTAGTAAAGTACTATACTTAAGTAGAAATTTTAGGTATCTGTACTTTACTTTAGTACATTTTTAAGTGGATACTTTTTACTTTTACTTCACTACATTTGAGAGCAGGTATCTGTACTTTCTACCCCACTGCATTTTTTAACTGGACTGAAAAGTAAAAGTATTTTTTTTATTATTGTCTGAGGCCTGCTGAAAAGGCAGTTGTTGGTTTTTTTTTTTTGTTTTGTTTTTTTTTAACATGTTCCTACAAAAAACGATCGATCAATTGTTTCTATTGAACAAAATTCAGCACAAATCTTTATCAAAATCACTACATTTGAAGCATTGTTAGACTTCAAAATCTGTGCAAAATACTTTGTAAAATGTATCTGTGCTATTACTTAAGTAACAGTATTGAGTACTTCTTCCACCATTGGAAGTAACAGTACTAGTGACATAGATACTTAGATACTGGTATCGAATATCGGCACAATCCATTTGATGTAATAAGACTGTTTACTGTTTGTTGTTTGTCCAGAAAATCTCAGAATGTTTGACCTTTTATTTATACAAAGTTGTTCTGTAGTTACTTGAGGGATAAATAAGAGCTGCATAACACATTTTGTCATACGTGGACAAGGAAAATAAAGTCTATTTTTAGTGCACAGGTATCAGTCGCTTTTGGGGATCGGCAGATACTTAAAGCTATAGTTTTGAAAATGGTATTGGAACTGAAAAAGCTGGATAGGTGCATCCCTACTAGACGTGACGTGATAAGATGTGACGGCTCTTTTGAACGGTTCTGTAATGTGAACGGTAGGAATCAGATCTCTTTTTTTTAAAAAAGAACTGAATCTTTTGTGCACAAAAAACACATTTGGCAT
>KN475043.1:0-47674 GCA_000787095.1 Periophthalmodon schlosseri
TGGAGAATCAGCGTTTCACTTTTATGCTGCTAAAACCTGGAATAGTCCTCCTGAAGTAATTTTAAAGTCTTTCTTATTCTGTAAAGCACTTTGAATTACTTTGTGTACAAACTGTGCTATACAAATAAACTTTACTATTTCGGAAACTTTACTCCTTACCTTGCCTTGCCACCAAAAGGCCTAAGAGGAGATTTATTACCTGGCTATTTTAAACCCCCCCACACGATCTGTATGCAAGCCCTGTAAAGCACATATACATATTGTTGCAACCAATGTGACATGTTAATCAATAAACCATTATACAAGCAAAATGAAGAATGAGGCATTGAATGTAGGCAGTGTATGCAGAGTCCTGTCAGAGCTATCAAGGTTATGTGTCAGGGTCTCTGATGCTCTGAGGCAAACTACATGACTCATCTGTTTCTCATTCATTTTTATATTGATCTCAATGCACCACAAGTTCTGATTTTATACCAACATATGAGTGTCATTTTTCCTGTAAATTGCATTAGAGTATGTGTTTAAAATCAGCAGATATATTGTTGAATTCTTTATTAATTTGTAGTGGGACTAAAAACTAAATTGACTTTTTTTTGCTGCCAAGCTGTATGTATTTTAGCAGCATTATCTGCGGCCCCTAGTCCGTTTTTTAAATCATGTTAGTGCAGGTGTGCAGTTTTGTGGTCTAAAACAGTCCAAATCCAAGTGCATGCTGTCAAATATGGTTAAACTCTGCCAGTGCATTTAAAGAGGCCTGTGACATTACACGCCTCTGATGTTATGAGAGGCTCAATCTGTTTAGTGGTTTCAAAGAAGTTTCTCTTTACATAAATGTGTTTTAAAGCAGGGTTCTCTCAGGACTGTGATCAGCCAGTCGCAGGATAGAAGCACACTCCCAGAATGATTCACTGTTCACGTCCTACTAACTCAAATAAATGTACCGTACTATTTTGGAATCTGTTTTATTTTCAGCCGGTATCTCCTCAGCGTCATATAGGAAGCCACGGTAGACGCTATTTAAACTTGAATTATCCATGCATGTCATTCTAACAGAACTTGTTGTCCCAGTGTCCTTTGTGTCACCGCCTGTGTGACCCATAACTGCAGCCTAATGACTGATCGAGTGCGACAGGAGTGCTGATGACCAGCACACACAAACAATGCTAGTCTGCACAATGCAACATGCTTACAAACTTGTTTCTTTGCTTTAGACCAAGCACATTTATGTTACAGTAATAACAGTTATTTTGTTTGTTGTTTATATCACTGTGCTTAGAAGTCTCCATGCATCCTTTTAAAAATACTTTTTGGAGACAAAAAGCATTGATGTTAGGCATTTTACAAATAAAATAACACTAAAACAATAGCTGATATTCATCTTAACAAATGCAATTTTAGTCCAGTGAACATGCTAGGACTTCAAATCATTATCTGGATGAAACAAAGTGCAACTGTATATTTTTTGTTGAGAAGACACCCAAGTGGTCAAAACAGTAAAAAAACCCAAAACTTTAAGTTACTTCTGTAGCCTCCTTGAACCCTATCATCCAAACTTAACCCTAATTTTGGCCCAAATCCAACAAAAAAGTTGAATTAATAACATGTCTTTACTAGTTCCTGTCTTCACATACCACTACATGCACACATACATATGACAGAATGTAGTATTAGTCAGGCTGCCTGCTGGTATTAAAGAATTATTGCAATGCACCCGCTGTTTGTGTCATGGCAACGGCTGTGCTCTACTGTTATGTTTTACATCAGACCTAATTGAACAAAGATATTTAACATAAGCCCATAAAGTCATACTCTGAAGTCGGCTATCAACAGGAATAAATGAACAGTGCACTAGTCGATGCAGAATGGTGAGTCTGCTTCGGCTCATGCTGATTGTGTATTGACTGTGAATGATTTGCCACAGACTGAACATGACATCCTCACCACAGTGTGGTCCACTATTCAAATACAGTCAGCTTTAAGAGATTATTACACTCAACATGAACAGGTTGCCCTGCAGGATTGAAAGATGGATCAAATGCAGAGGACAAATTCCTTTACGGCTACAATGAAGTAGACCTTAACCTTAATATGTGGTATTTTCAAAAGAAACCCCAAAAATTAGAACAAAATAAAAACAAAAGCATAGCTGAAGGACAAGATTAAAAAACACACATGCAAATAATAGAATAATGTCAACATAAAGCTTTTGTCACTTGTAGACTCGCTCACAGTGAGAAGAGAAACCCAAACTGTTAGTCAAATAAGATTACAGTACATTACTTCTGCAGTAACAATAAACTTATAGTGTCTGAAAACTGCTCAAAGAAGTACTATTGTATTTAAAAGTGACTTTAATAAATGTACCAGTGCAAATGTAACGAGTTATGTCTACCTCTGGTAAATGTGTAATGTATCAAAGATAGTGTAATATAAAGTCTAACCCCCCACTGTTTGTGAAGTGTTGTAAAACAATCATCAGTGCTCAGTGGTGACTCTTTGAAAGGAGTTATTGAATGTAACATAAAGCGAAATCAAAATGTAAATTATATTCACTCCGCCGGGTTAACCTTGTCTTATTTAACCGTTTACAACATTCCGAAGCTAAACGGAGCTGTTTGAAGCCTATTCCTGGTGGTCACATGCATTCCTTGTGTTGACGCTGGTCCCCGGGGTTTCATTATCCACGTCCTCCTGGTGAAGACAATAGGAGCAGACAGCAGAAACAGCGTCGAGGGCTTTAGTTGGCCGCTTCTAAAGACTTGTTAAATATTTAATTGTAAATGCGACTGCTTTTATTGCTCTTTTGTCTATTCAGATAAGAAGATAAACCTGCATCAAAAGTGCTACACAGCAAGCCATAACTTTTTACTGCTCCTCCCCGCGGGACTGTAGCCATGCATTAGCCGCGTTGGCTAATTTGCGCCTCAGTATTCGAGTAGCAGGATGAGGCTATAACGGCTTCCATTTTGTCGATGAATGACATTGGACAAACACTTGTGAATGCCAATAACAAGGTCTGTAATTACCACATAGACTGTACAAATCCTATCATTTCAGTGATGCTTGGCGGTATGGCAGCTTTGATTTGGTGAAATAATTCCAGGTGGGATTATGGGTAATTGGGGTGGTAAATGGACAAGTAGTGTGTATATGTAGGGGTTTGTTTGTTTGTGCGATGACTGCAGCAGACTTAAGGAGCTTAGCGGGTGACTCCAGAGGATGACGCTAACGCTAATGTAATGTCACCTCAATATATTGCATTATAATAGGACTAGTGCAGTGTGTTGGTAATGAACCATATTGTGAGTGACAAAGCCTCTAATTAAAAAAGTTAGCCAGAAAATGGGCATACACAATATCACACCATGTACAGCCAGTTTAACAATAGGTCAGACAATCTACACCATGTAAGGTAAGGTAAGGGTCGCGGGGGGAAATAAGTCTCTGCATTTGACCCATATCGTTTCCTCACTTCATTTAACCTTTTTTTTTGTCAAATTATAGGCCGTTATTCAGAATTAGTATTCATAATTTCTCAAGAATAAGCGCTAAAAAAATGTTGCCGCTAGCTATTAAATGTCACCGCACACCATAAACCTTAAACTTTGAGAATCATCTCATCCAAAATCAAATCTAATCAAAATCTAAATGTTAGGTTAAGGTGTTCTTTCTGGGGTTTTTTTTGTTTTTTGTTTTTATTTGTTTTTTTTTTATTTTTTTTAAATTAGTTTTTATTTATTTATTTATTTGTTTTGGTTTTTTTTTTGTTTGTTTGGGGTTTTTTTGCATTAAATGACCTGGGACAGATAAAGCAAATCATAGGCTGTAGATTTGCCCCACAGCTCTTTCAGGCACAAACAATATGAAGTTTGTGTTAAAAACTAAAATTTTATCATGTTATTACTTTGCTTGGAATGTTCCACAGTGTGGCATTAAAGTAATTAAGATGAGCAATTTCAATGGGGTCAAGCAGGTGACACCACTAAGCCAAGTTACAATGTTTTTTTGTTTTTTTTTTAGCTCTACCTGTAACTCACTTCATGCTAAATAGATCAATGTAATGCCCTATGTGGAACATTCAAGGCACAGCTATAACATCTCCATGGAGACAAGTTGGCGGACCCTCACCCAGAAAAGTTACATGGTACACTTTTAATATAATGCAATCTGTGTACTCTGAACAATTAATTCGAAAATAAATAAATAAATAAATAAAATAAATCTATTTTCAAAACTCTCATATGTATCTTCTTTGTCTCATCTTTAAATCCAGGCTCAAGACCAGCCTCTTTCTGCCTGTCAAATCCTCTCAGTCTTAAGTTTAAGACTAGACTGAAAACCCAACTCTTCTCCCTGGCATTTAATACTAGCTAGACAGGATATATTGGACTTTTATTGTTCTTTTCCCATGTATGTTATGTGTATATCTTTTGTTGTTGTTGACTTTTTATGTGAAGCACTTGAAGTTGTTTTTAAATGTGCTATATACATCAAACTGAGCTGAATCAAAGTAATGCCTCAATCACGAGCATATATTCATGCCACTGTATTAGCTTCCTTTTATCATTTCTAATTCTAAAAGTAGCTTGTTGACACCGTATGAAGTCCAGCATGTCCTCGGCACCACAAACATCCCAAAGACAGATGCGTAAGGTGACATGCATTGATCGATGATTTCCTGGCACCCTCTATTTGTTAGCCCGCGGGTGTCAGGTGATTGGCACTGTGGTGAACACGCGCGCGCCTGTACAATGACATCCCTGAAGTTTCTGAAGACTAACTTATGATTAAAACGACAGCCACACAAAGCCGGTGCAAGTACTTTTGTCCTCCAAACTGGTTATGTAAAAAGCATAGGCCTGCATGTTTAGCAGCTCTGCACATAGAAATGATTCATAGGACATCAACTTATCAGCAAAATAATAACAGAAACAAACACTACATCCTGTTCTATTCGCCCCACTTTCATTTTTCCGCATCGTGTCGTCTGCTATAGTAAACACATGCCTTATTAAATCAGTTTGCCTTTCAATTTTCACAAACAGCATGTTCTCTTGGACTTTCTCTGGCTGGTTTGGAAGCGCACGGTTGCAAAGGTCAACATAACAAACAAAGAATAGCTTGGGATTTTTCAGAGGCCAAACACTGGAAATATTTTTACTTTTGCGGTGCTGTCAAGTTCAATAAGTTATTCTTTATGAAGATAGAGAATAACGTTAGTATTCTTTGGGCATTAGACTACCAAATGGTTGTAAAAGTTGGTTTAGTTTGATCATTTGATTCAAACATGTGACTGAACAGAGGCACAGGTCAAATCATTTGGAGCATTTCTCATCAGTTGACACAGCTGCCATTCACAAACACACATGATCACTGAATTCAGCTTGTTTCTGAATGCTACAGGCCTGTTCACAAGTGGTATTGAAACTCCGTCACTTTCAATATAGGCATCCAAACAGAATAGCAAAAAACTACTATTTGTGAACACCCAAAATCTAACAGCAAAGGATTTCACACATGAATCAAACATGGAGCAGGGCCTCAGCAGAGAGCAGACTGTATGAACAGGCCTGTGCAGAGACATCCTGCGTGCTGTATATCCACATGGAAATGTATCATTTTACATACAGAACACATGCATTACAGAAGTAGTGTTGATGGATTTGCTATTCCAACATCTTTCAATTTACTTCAGCATATTTTTGATCACATACTGCAAAATCTACTCTACAACTGGTACTGTGTATGTTTATTTTTTTAATTATTTATTTTACAAACATAAAAAATACTGACTGGTTTTAGACACACACACAAAAAACCAAAGAAAACAAAAATTAATTCATTGAAATGTGTGAAGCCCAATGTCAGACTGCACTAAACCAGTGACTGTTACAGCAGGACTAAGACTTCAGAGCTGTGCTGTTAAATGAAAGAGCACAGAAAAACACATGACCAAAGTCTGAGAGTTTGGATGGTAAAACTTGCTTATGGAGGAGGATTGATTTTGAATGAAAAAACTGCATTTAGCTGATCTAAATTTTGTTTAGGAAAACTACAATTCTTTTTAGGATTTTGCGTGAGCTGATTTGCAAGTGTCAATTTTCTATAGAAACGTGTCAAAACGTTTGAAAAAAAAAATGGTCTTGGCTCAAAGCATTATGCATTCAATTCTTACAAAGATATATATATATAAGAATTGTCTGAAACAAACTGTGTTCTGAATTAAGATTTAACACAAATGGAAATAATATATAACCCAAAACATGCTAATATTAGCAACATGCTAATATTAATAACAGTGACACAGTTTTTTTGACAGTGAGAAATGTGCACATCTGGGAACAAGTATGAATATAGCATCACCATGAATGTTCTTAATTAGAATATTTTGTTTTCTTTTAGATCAATTCAGGCTTAGTAACTACTTAATTAATGTCCTAACGCCTTAATGAAGTAGTTACTATAGTTACTAACGACTTATGAATGAAGTCTTTGTCTGTGCTTTATTAAGACTATTTAAGGCTCATTATGAAGTGCTTCCAAACGTTCTTACGTACACTAGCTCTGTACAGAGACGTGCAGTCCTCCATGAAGCGACTGCGACAGCCCAGTCAAAGGTGAAACTTTACAAAGACACACCGTATGCACTGACACCATGACTCACGCTCTGATTAAATGTTGTGTATGTTAGCTTTAGCCGCGCTGAGGTGAACACAAACCGTATGTTAGGGCTCTTCTCTCTGATTAAGCCCTCCTCAGATTTATTGTCTATGGGAAATAATGGGAAACACAGCGAATGTAGGAGTTTTAGGCCATTACTCAGAGCTTTTATTGGCATGGGAGGTGTCTGGCACGCAGCCAGTGACTTGCAGAGGACAAAAGCACCTCTATATCCTGAGTTTAAGTTTAAAGTCAGCTGCAGGAGGAGTGTGGTAGCTGGGGGTGTTGCTTTGAGGACACACACACAGAGGAAGTACATAATTTATAGACAAAACACAATTCTACACTTGTTAAAAACTTGCTATCTCTGTGTAATATAAAATTGTAAGGAAGTATCTAACAGGGTTTTATAAAAGTGTCTAGACGGATTTTATGTCCCTACGGCAGTGAGGTGAAAGGAAAACTCTTTATGTTGCAGTATACGTTGAGGAGGAGGCAAAAACAAAGCATTTATTGTTCAGTGAATGTAGGGAAGTATTTCCAGAAATGTAATTGCAGACTTCAGTGATAATTATGAGCATGTCTCTTGGAAAACCGTCTGCTGACATGAAAAAATGCAAATTGTGCATGGCTATTTTGATCATTTTGGTTTGATTATATACATGTTTGAATATGAATATTGAAAGACAAAATATGCTATATGCTATATGCTATGTTACATCACCTTTTTACTCACAGTTCATGCTATGCAAACATGTTCAGTCTTTCAAATTAAAATGTACAAACAGGCTAACTATTATATAAGTGTATCCAATGCCTTGTCAGATAATGTGAGTATAAGACTAGCACAAAGTAAAAAATACTTAATAATTGGCTGAAAATATCAAATTAGGTTTTATTTTTTAGATTTTATTTGCGCCCATCACACAGACTGTATAAAGAAGTGAACTAAGTGAGTGTGACGTAACCCATAACGTTTGGCTCCAGTCAAATGAAGCGGGAACGACCTCGGGGAAAGAAGGCAGCTGATTTGTCTCTTATTAATGTTCATATCTTGAGTTACGGACACAACAGTGAAATAAAAATACCAGGATCACGTAGAGCAGGTCAATACGAACATTTTAAGAGCAAAATGTCGAGCCTGACAGCAGCACTTATGGAGAGAGGGCCGACAGTTTTAATGTAAAGTGAATTGGAGCCAGACTCAATGGAGCCGGAAGCGCAGCCCATGATCACTTCCTATGTGGAACGCGGCGGCTAGCAGGTTAGCTATGTCCATTTATATATACAGGCGATCATTACGTAGCCTACATGACTCGGTGCAATAAAAGATAAACAAAACAAAAAGAGAGAGAGAAAAAAAACTGTGTAGAAGCAGCAATCATTGGCTTAACTTGTTCTGAATTCTTCCTCCGTGGTTTGGCCACCTCCTTGTACTGTTAAAAATGAAAGCGTATACAACGTGCATATGGCGGGGGTGTGCTGGGAGCATTTTAACAGGAGTAAACGCGTCGGGAACAGTGTCAGGACCAGGTGCACAGAGATGGCAACATGGTAAATCGTTTCAAATGCTACCGCTGCAGATTACTGGGGCGTTTGCATTATGCACCTTGAGTTCATGCATTTGCTTGTGGAAAACTGACACTTTGAACAGTTTTATGCTAAAAGATAGCATGATATATGGTAAAAGTACTTCAAATAACTAAGAATACTATGCTAATTACTGCCTATTATCTACTACTACTCTATGTATTAATCGAAGACTGTAAATGTTTTAAGCTCGGATATATTAAAGGGCTCATGTTAGACTGTTTTATCATCTATGTTCTAATGTTGTTTCCTCACCAGAAACATACCTGGAGTTGTGTTCTGTTTCATTCACACATGAACGCTGTCCTTGTGTCCTTGGGCAAGACACCTCACCCCCGTGTCTGCGTACACTGATGTATGAATATGTGACCATTTACCATGTTTAACACACAAACCCTGCATATTTAGGCTGAGTTCTCTCAAATGAAAAACACTCTGTTCCACCTTGTGATGTCATGTGTTAATACAGGAAGTGCTCCACTGTGTTTTCAAACTCCATACACCTTCGCTAGAATTATTTGGATGATTTCAGCCCTGGAATTGCCAATCTCTACTGAACTAAAGGTAAAAGGAGCTGTTAACTTGAAAACTACCACTACATGACATCACAAGGTGGAACAGAGTATTTTGAGCTTTGGAGATGTAGACAGACTAATAATAACGAATTGCTCAAACATGCGTGAATGAAACAAAACACAACTCCAGGTATGTTTTGATGAGGTAACGACATTATAACATGACTTAAACCTCACAAGAGTCAGTTTTGTGTAATACAGGAGCTTTAATATCTGAGCAATTTCAATCTGCTTTACAAGTTTGTTTATTTGCGCAACTTGTCAAGAATCTGAGTCTTTAGAAAACGATAAAAACTAGTCTAAATAGGTAAGTCAAAAACAAATATTTTTAATAACAGAAAAACAGTTGAGACTTTTTTATTCTTCAGTAGTTATTGAAATGTCAACCCTTTTTACACAAATCCCTCTTTTTCATTCTCAGACATCAATTTGTTGTTGCTATTGTTTTGGCTGTTAGCTGAAAATAGTATCTGTCGTCAGAATGGCTCCTGCACAACATCGGAGTGAGGTTGTAGAAGACTGAATATATTAACATTTAGGTGTGACTCATATTTAAATGAGGGACCCAAAAAATAATGTGTGCTCAAATGTCATAACACAATACTGAGCGCAGATTTCAGACACACCTTTGTGCAACGCAGCCCTTCGTTTCATCACTGTTCACTCTGTGAAAACGTAGGTTGGCCATCGCTATCTGCCAGAAGAGAACGACACTGTATCAAATGTATTTATAAGGGACTACGACGATAGACTGAGGAGTAGCTCACTTGCTTGTTGAACTTTGATACGGGAACTCATGATTGTCTGCGTCTAAAAACTGGCCGCGCTAGAACTGAAATGGGAAAAAAAGCTTTGGGTTACTTTGCTTCCTAAAAATGGAATACATTTCAAGGACATGCAAAACTGGATACATTGGTGCCACTAATGCACTTTAATAATCTGGTGATAAACATTTATAATCACTCCTGCTCCTGTTTTTAATGTTTTAAATTAACTTTTGTTTGTTTTTTGTTTGTATTTTTCTGTATTTTTAACAGGGCACCCATGAAAAAGAGAGTCTGAATGTGCTCACTGGGCTCTCCCTGTATAAATAAAGATAAAAAAAAAAAAAAGTCATTTCATTCTTGCATTTTGATATTTCCATGGATTTTCTTTACTAATATTTTATAGTTTGCCTCAGGGAAAATACCAAAACATTTGAGATAGTAAGTGCAAATATATATTCAAAATAAAGAAACCTGATTTGCCCTGTTGTTTTGATGTACTGCGTAACTGTAGATGTGTAGTGTAGTTCTGCATACAAGGGCACGGGACACACACACACGCACACACACACGCACACGCAACACTGCAGCACACTTATTATGACGGAAGTGTGCATTTAGACAGCATAATAATGAGACTATTAACGACATTAACTGTTACCAATGATTTGATTTTTGTTGGATTCAGTTATTTTTAATTGCCTTTCCGACCAGATCCATACAGGACTGGAGACAATTAGAGATGTCAATAAAGGACACTAATTATACAAATCTACAGAGTGGCATGTGGACATCTGCTCATAAATCCACAGCTTAATAAAACAGACAGCGCACTTAGCGGCTAATTAGCGTCTGGAGCTGCAGGGGCCAAAACTCAGCCATAATACTACGACACTTAATAATTTCAGTATTAGAAAAACAGTCACAAAGTTATACTGAACAAATAACTATCACAGGACAGGTTTTCACGTGACTTTTCACATATGCACTTAGGGAAAGCGTGTTCTCCGTGGGGAATTGGCAAGATAATCTGATCGAATTTCAAGAGTTATAGAGTTGTGGTGGGTTAAGAACAGCTCCCATACTGCAGCTATATGTGTGGTCTTGGTCTGCCGTAGTCAGTGTTCGAAATGGAACAAGGAATATGTAGAACAAGTTGTTAACATGGTGACTAAAAGCAGGGTTCAATCATACAGTGGTGCTATTTTTTTTTTTTTTCAATATTGTGGTTTGATTTGTAAATATTTTCTACCCAGAAGTCTTCCATCAGCATATTTTAGCTTCATCCGCTTAAAACAACAACAACAAAAAACAAATATACTCTTGAAAAAATCATTTGACTGGTTGACTACATTAAAAAATCATTAAATGCTGACTAGTCCACTACTGAGGTAACCATCAGTTGCAGTCCTAAAGTGCCAATAGAGTAAAGGTCCTATATTACACAAAATTGACTCTTGTGAGCTTTAAGCCATGTTACAATGTTGTTACCTCATCAAAAACACACCTGGAGTTGTGTTTTGTTACATTCGCATGTGTTTGAGTAACCTTTTATTATTAGTTTGTCTGCATCTCCAAAGCTCAAAATGCTCTGCTCCACCTTGTGATGTCATGAAGCGGTAGTTTTCAAGTTAACAGCTACCCTTTGGCCTTTGTTTAGTAGAGATTGGAATTTCCAGGGCTGAAATGATCCAAATGATTCTAGTGAAGGTGTATGGAGTTTGAAAACACAGTGGAGCACTTCCTGTATTACTACATGACATCACAAGGTGAAACACAGTGTTTTCTGTTTGAGAGAAGAACTCAGCCTAAATATGCAGGGTATGTTTTTGATGAGGAAAAAAACATTATAACATATATTAGAAACCAGCGTAATATGGGCCCTTTATTACTAAAAAGTTCATGTTGGGTCTGTCAAGGACCAAGGAGTGTTGTATAATGATGCTTGATGTGTAGCTCACTCTTATATGATGACATAAGAGAGTGCTTGTTTTGCTGCACCCTCCATCCACACACAGCTTCCTTCTGAATAAATGCATTAGGAAATATTTGAATTTCCATCCCACTTCATGCAAATAAACTATACATGAAACAATGGCAGGGTTGGCTGTCAGCGGGGGGGGATTATGAAACCTATTGTTTAGCTGCTCAGTGTTAGTCGTCCTCTAGCGCTGCTGCGTTCACTCATAACAAGCCCCGTATCCTCTTCGATATCACACACAGAGGGGCAGAGGTAGCTTTTGAAGAATTTGCAATGGCATTAATACTTTATGTTGATGAAATGATGAAACTATGGAATACACGTGTAACAGAATCAGGGGTGTTGAATATTCTTAGTGAATTAGCCGCAAGCTTGGCTGCCCACAACCTAATGCTTGTTCCAATATCCAGGAGGCTCAGCTAATACAGTAGCACTGCATTTCTCCAAACACTCTATTAATATTCATAAAACGGTCTTGCTAAACTAGTCACGCTCTGCCTCATGATAAACGGCTGTATAATTTTTGGCTTTGAAAGCACAATTAGGGTTATTATTGAGCATAATGTTGTTTTTGAGCTTTTGTCTTCACACCGTATGATGTCCACCTACACACATTGCACACTTAGTTGTTCTGCATCAGTAGGAAAATCCTATAATAGCACTGTATTTTGTGGCATTATGGAAGTGAGAAAGAACATCTTATAAATAAAACATACTGATAACTCATTGGCCACTTCCTATACACAAACATTTTGTGACACACTGGGGTTTTAGCTTGAGCTATTTGAATAGAATAACCAGAATAACCATCTATGCCACCACTGTCTAACATACAAAATACATACAAAAATAATAATGTACAACATGCAAAAAAAGATGAAAGGATAAAATGTAACAGTATTTATTTTGTCCATAGAGTGTTTGCTGGTTTGTTTGTTTGTTTGCTTGTTTGTTTGTTTGTTTGTTTTTTATGGTGTGTGCAAGATTTAGGACATTTGTGAGTAAACTCCAGTTAATCCCTGGACCATATGGGTGCTAGTTGTTCCCATGTGGCAGCATACTGAAAACTTCTTAAGTGTTGCTGCATATGTATCTATGTACACTTTTACTTGCTCTTTTGGAAGTGTCTTTTTAGATACATGGATATTCGGGTATTTCCATTTATCGTTTAAATGCATTTTCCAAAAATGAATGTTATATTTTTGCTTGTCTTTGTTATATTCTGTTTTGACATGCATTAGCATCATCTGAGGAAAACATGCTATTTGTATTTGTTTTAGTTTTAACATCCTCTGTTTGGTCAAGATAGCAGGGTATGTCTTCATTAATAGCCTACCATATGCAGTACATAATAAACAGAGTATACTGTAGTGTGTAGAGTTCATTTAGTCAGAGTCAGAGTAATGTCTTCATTTAAAAGGGCTGTAATATGCCTTAAGAGAGTTATGCATTTGAGAAATGTATTCTAACCTATGTGACCCTTGGTCATACCTGGGGAGAACAAAAGCTATAAACCTCGTTTCATATTTAACAACCTGCATAAATATGATCAACATTCGGACGTCTCAACTTTATCTGATTTTTTTCTTTAGAAATAGGCTTTTTCTCATTTAAGCAGCTTATTCAGCCTACTTTACAGTTTCATAGATGCATCTCATTTGACAGACTGTCTTGCCAAACTTGGATCAAACGCAAACACAAATGAGAAGCATTTGAAAGCGATAGATGTGATGGGTAAAAGTAAAGAACTGAACAGGAGTCAAGACTATATCGAGGAAAGGAGAGGAGGGGTGTGCGGATAGAGAAACGCCATCAGAGAGAGCGCGAGAGGGAGAATGAGCGAGCGACGTGGTGCACGACGGAGGGAGAGAGAGAGAGAGAGAGAGGGAATTTGGAGAGAGTGAGCGGAGAGGAGACTGGCTTGGCAATGCGCTCTGCCTGTGCCTCTCCAGCAGCAGCAGTGGGAGAGCGAGCGACGTGCGTAAAATGCAGTGGAGAACGGTGATCATCATCTGCTGTGCGCCGCATCGTGGAGCTCCGTGTGTCTGCAAAAGAGGACTAGACACGAGCCAAAAGACGTCAGAATAAAAAGAAGAAGCGATGACGAGCTTTGAGCCGGTGATTGGGGGTTAATCGCCCCGCTGCTTTTGGAACCACTTTGACGCACTGAGGACTGACTGAAGCGCGCGTATTTGCTCCTCTACCCCTGTTACCCGCTTTCAGTTCGGACTATCAAGTTGGATTTTCAAAACAAGGATAAGCAGTGATTTCAGTGTCAGTATGAGTCAGTTTGTGTGCGTGAGCTGAGTCGGAGAGTGTTCCTCGCCGCTGCCGCACGCCTGCCTCTGTCCGCTGTACAAAGCTCCTATACGCCAAGATGCAGCTGCTCCGAGTTGCGTGGGCACTGACCGGAGCGGCGATCTGCTGCTTCCTCATTCTTCTCCTGCACTCCCGCCTCCTTAAAGAAGGTAACCAGTTGGACTTTCTGTTCCGTTAACGCGCATATTTATTATTCACTGTTGCAGTCCCTTCTTTCGACATAAATCTCATTGCTATATCAAAGTAGCTTATAAAGTCTAAAATGCAGATTTATTTGCATACATTTGCAGTCTGGGGCACTTTCCCTTGTGAATCAGCCTCATTGTGTGATTTCTCTGATCAAGTTCCAATGCAGCAAGTTTGATTTTGTACAGAAATCTGATTTGTTGTTTTCAATAGATGGCACTAGAGTCTAGCTTTAGGGTAACATTGAGGTCAAGCAGTTGTATTCATCCTTTTGTATTCTCTTGGGTATCTGGCGTGTGCATGTATACAATTGTGAGTATTTTCTTCCACTTTTTTTGCTACAGTAGGACTGTCTGTCATCATTATGTCTTTGCAGTTGTTAGTGAAAGGAAAATGTATATCCCAGACAGAGGCTGCATCAGACCAAGTGCAGGGAATATACATTTGATGATGTTGCAGTAGTTTTAGTTGATTTAGTTCATGTTTATTTGTGGTGAGTTTATGCCCAAAGCCAATGTGGTGTAGCTTGGAGTATCCTGGGTACACTCAAGATCAAGTCAGAGGACTGTGACCAATGCTGACATTTTTAGGCAACATTCAGTATATTTCACTAAGCCTTTCATGTATTGTTTTTAAATGAGTATATACTCTGAATACTCAAAGTGTTTTAATAGGACTGAATAATAACATCAAAATCCAGATGTGACCATGACCAGCGGTCAAGTCAATGTGAGTCAATGCTATAATCTGTGCACACATTTGTGAGCTGATGACAGATTCCTTAGAAGTAATCAATAAAAAAAAAAATCTATTAAAATGTGTCATTATTGATATAGAGTCATATTGTCCAAACAAATATGAAACAACACAAAAAAACAACAACTTTGGAATAAAATATCCAAAAAATGTCTTCAGAGATCTGTACCATATGACAATAATGAACTCCAGCGTTATGATACAGCATTGCTCCAAAAGCATTGGCATGAGAGCTAGTTTATCTGTAAGAAAAGTTAGTCAATCATCAATGTGGATAAAACTGTAATGCCAGTTTAGTTGTATAAAGAGGACAACACAAATCTGAATATGGCAAAGAACAACTCCAACTAACTTTTAACATGATCAGCTGGTGTTCCTCGGGTTTGCCACTTGCCCGTTTTACATTATTAAGTAAGGGCCACATTAAGCTAAGATTTAAACTTTCAACATAATTGACTTATTTCGATCAAAAAGAGAAAAACACAGTCAGTGCTTAAAGACCAGCATCGTCTCCAGCCATGTCCCTCGGCATTAATCCCACCTATAAGAGTGGCTAATAAATACTAATCGCAGGTGTCTGTTGGGAGGTCTTCACGCCGAGGTTGAGTACACTTACTGCTCAAACTCCTAATGAAAGTCAAATGGTGTCACTCAGGGATTCAGCGTAGCACCGCATGATCTGGCCACAAAAAGAAACAGCACTTTGTACATGTCCGTGGCCCGGGGCGAAAGGCTGCACTCAGGGAGCACCGTCCCCGTCTATGCAATGCTCTTACAGGCTCGCACTGGCCCACCAACGCCACCGTCCCCGCCCGCCCCTGGCTACGACTGCAAATATCCAGGTCAAGCAATGGCAAACAGTGGCCCTGTATTCACTGAAGTCATTTTGGGACATTTATATAGGCAGAGCAAAATAAATAAACCCATGGAATAATTATAAAAAAGAGAAACATTGCTTTATAGTGGGAGAGATAGTATTCGTAAAAGTATATGAGTAGTTGCGGAGGTCAAAAATGAATAAATTGAAAATTGAAAATTAAATTGTTGCATAGGAAAAAATATAAATAAAAAAAGAATGACAAACTAAAATGCTTATCAGATAGTGATCATTTAAGTATTATGTAAAAATGTATTCACTGCATGTGCATCTTATATACAAAAATATTACTTCCGTTTACGGCGATAAGTATAACAGTATAGCAGTGGAGGTCAAGCAGTCATTTTGCATGCAGAGGGGTCAGTGGGACAAAAACAAAACAAAACAAAACAAAAGGAAGATGAATATTTACAATAGGCTCAGTTTTGAATTTCAATTGCTATTTGTCCTCAAGCTTGTTCTTTGGAGTTTTAATTTACTATAGATGCTAGCCCTTTTTTTTCCCCGCAAAGGTCTCCAAAAACACTGTTCTGAGAAAGTGCTGGCGGTGAGCGGTCGAATTCAGGCGATCAGCACTGTCGTCGAGCCTGTTGACTGGCAAGGCAATATTTTTGACCTTTGTCTCTGGGGTTGTTTGTCGGTATCATGTTGTGCTTTTAGCTGCTGTTCCCCTAAGCACGCATTTTCCACCCCCAAACAGATTGCAATATTGTGCTGTTATACGCCAAACTGTGGTGGTGGCCGAAGACGCATTTTCAAGTTCATTGCGGTTTATAAGGTCCCCATTGAAATCTACTAGTGAGAGAATGAGAAGCACAAAGGAGTGTTGAGAATACGCTCTCTTCAGGCTACGAGACTGGCCAAGGTCAACGGCGGCTGTGAGGGCTAATAATACGAACTGATAAAATGGATTCAAAGGAGAACTGCATTAGTGGCAGTCTTTTGGGAGATGAGCAAAATGAAAGGAAGAAGTGTTAAAAAAGAACAGACCCATTTAGACTTGTGTATAGCCAGAACAAAGGCGGTGGTTGATGCTTTTAAGGTTACGCTAGAGTAATAAAGCATAAAGTGAAATTACGCAAGTAAGTAAATAAAAACAGGTTAAATTGTTGACCTTTTTACTCTGAAAGTCTCTTAAAAAAAAAAAAAAATCACCATCACATTTGACACAACTTTGATCAGGCTTAATCTAGAAGGAAGAAAAACTGCTACTGTTGCCATAGCAATTGCAATTCAATACAAAATACATAGGCTTGTCATGATAACAAATTTTAAAGTTCAATATATTGCTTAAGTAAATAAATATATAGACACAATAACCCAAGAGCGGATTTAAACCACATAAACTATTCTAAATCTACAATATTGTTAAAAAAAACATGAGCTGCAATAAATAAACAACAGAATGAAACACTTTAGTACTTTAGTTTGCATCTGTAATGAGTCATAGAAGTTATTAATTCAACCTTTTACGGCTTAAATCTTATCATGTAGTTAAAAAATAACCAAAAATGAATTATCGTGACAGGCATATATCTGTAAGTCTCCAAAAAGCAGGAACCTGAAACAAATGAACACATTACATCAGTGCTATGATTTATAGCTTCGCACCACAACAGGTGACGCTCACCATGGTTTTCTGCAACAATAATTCCTTTTGACTTTGACTTTGTCCAATGAAATAAAGAGTTTCAAGCGAATAATCTCCCAAATATACCTGCCATATAAATATTTGATTTAGTCGTGCGTGAAATCCAAGGCTGGACCACTTTCTGTGAGTTGTGTGAACAGAGCCTTCTTAGCCCGCTCCCGTCACAGCGCATTGATTGGCCTCGTGTGTTTCTTCATGCATGCTGTGTTTGACATTGGAATGGGATTATCGACTGGAAATGGTGGATGTGCTAGCGAATGTGGCACATACTGATTTTAGTAATAAGACGGCTGACAAAAACCCAAAATGTCCCCCCTCTGCAGCCATTAGATAGCCCACATGGGTAATTTTGGGGTTGAGTTGTACACCTCATTGCATCAGCCCCCAAATTGCATAATATGACATAGGATGATATTTTGCAGAGAAATGAAGACGCGGACTGGATTGGGATTGGAAACATATTAAAACATTATGCATGGCCAATGTGGATGGATTTTGTGCCATAAATTTCTCACACTGTCCACTTCAATAATTCAAGCAATGGAGCAGATCCCATTTTGCTCGTAGTGCGGCGAGTTATTTGTCACATGGCAATAGAGAGGCTGACAGGTTCAGGGACCCGCTCCTGGCATGGGAATTCACAGCTAAATTCAGAGCAATATTAAAAATAAATAGCTATGTGAAATGGAGGCTGTGTAGAGGTTTCACTTTTTCTAGAAAATCTGACTTTGCCAATGCCGAGATACTGTTTCATTTTGCATTGGGCTGACTCCTATAGAGGTCCATATTGATTGTTTCAAGAATTTAATGATGTCATGCTACGCCAGTGTATTTTGCCATGAAACGTCCAAATTTCATGGCAAAATACGCGACCTGGTTCCGGATAAGCGGAAGAAAATGGATGGATGGATGTCCAAATCTAAGCAAATTCACAAATCAAATTCACAGATCTTAACTAGACCTCAGATCTTGCAATATAACAACAAAAATCTGCATTTGAACAATATGAATTTTAACTACTCCAATTCGTGTGATGAATGAATTGTGAATTGTGATGTTATCTGAAGCCCAACACAAAACTGTTTCTACTGAATTTGGTCAAACATTACATTTAAATCATATGCCATTCCAATTTTTTCTCTCGTTGTGCTTTTCTAGACTTGATACAAGAGGCAGGACAGGTACGCTGGCCGATGACTCTTCCAAAATGAATATTATTGAAGAGATTTTGCAGATCCCCTTTCACCTTGATACCTCCCTCATACAAAGCCCATCACACAGGAGTATATGACCATGACACCACATGCAGGCTCACAGATAGGAGTCTATTCATTTGGCACAGACAGAAGCCCCGTGCTGGTAACCCTGCTTATTTTTATGATATGGATTACAATTGCATTGAGCTCAGCGACGCTACAGTGAGCCGCGGGCAGATTTAGGTCAAACAGTGACAAACGCTTTACATGTGCAGGCAGAGGAAGAGAGGGAAGCCCCACTCATCTTAAGCCAAGCATTAGGAGCAGAAAGACTCTTCTGTCTGTGGTCTCTCCGATCCCCTGTTGCTTTTTGGAATATTATGAAGGCTTATTCTGGCGGCCGTGATAGGAGCCTGGTCACTGGGAGACTTTAGTTATATGCAGTGGCATGCTGCAGTTTCTGAAGACGAAATCTCATAACATTATCTGTCATTCGAATGAAAAGTTAAAACACAAAAGTTAAAGAGGGGATTTTACGCTTCTAAGGGGTATTAATTGCTAACACGTATCATAGTTAGATCACAGTGTTACCTTTTATTGTTTTGAAAATGCTATATTCACTAAAACAACATATTCACTTTTGTTTTTGACACTGTCAGTCTCCCCTTCCTTTGCTCTCCGCACTGAGTCACTCCCCCTTCAGAGCGCTATCACAACACATTCAGTGCGCATTCAGCTAATTAACGTACTGCACATTGCGTCAGGTTTGTGTAGTTGTAGTTGATTTGAGTGAATGTGTTAAAAATGTAAGAATTTGCAAATACAGGGTTTTCTGCTCTGCTAAATATAACTGAGAGTTTTTTTTCTTTTTGTTTTTTTTTTTCTTTTTGTTACCATCTTCTACAAATTCTATGAATAAAAAATCATATTGAGTGGATTTTATCAAGGAGGGTTGGAATAATATTGTGAATGTACAGTAGTTACATACATTTGATGTTTGACTGTAGTGATGT
The DNA here is from genome assembly GCA_000787095.1 of Periophthalmodon schlosseri. Classification (NCBI taxonomy): domain Eukaryota; kingdom Metazoa; phylum Chordata; class Actinopteri; order Gobiiformes; family Gobiidae; genus Periophthalmodon; species Periophthalmodon schlosseri. The sequence goes on from KN475043.1 coordinate 19,569, forward strand.
AAGTGATTTAAGTGACTCTGTTTGATCGCTAACTTTTTAAACATTATAACATGTGCTTTAAATCTCTTTATTTTCATTCAGAGACCTAACCTGACGCGGAGCTATTTTAAAATGGAACAAAGCAGGCTCTCCTCATCACACACCACAAGCCAACACACGCACGCACACACACACACACACACACACACACACTGCTAGTGTCTCTCTCTGAACACGTCTGGAGCGTGGAGGCTTCCCAACATGGCACGAACATGAGAGCGTAATGAGGTGTGCTTTTGCTTTAAGAGCCCCTAGTGGAATAATGTCTAATCAGGTCACCTTTAAAAAGCCCTCCACTCAAACCCAGGTCACAGAGAGAAGGCCCTCCTCTGTACGACTGCAGTGTGACGCCTCAGCTCCAACCTTCACACATCTGACCTACCGTGTCCTCATGAAATTATTACTATGCAATCAGGGAAATGAACATATTATGGGGAGTGCTACTAGGGAGTTTTATTTCCATTTTGATGTGCATGTAACAATGTTTTGGAGGAAAAAATACAGAGGACGTTAACAATGCAATATATGGTGGAAGTAAAATTGTACTGTTATTTATTCATGGGTTTCAGCTTCATGTTATATGAGACATTTTGAGGACTTTTTTTTTCTAATTCAGAAGCATAATATTTTGTTTTAACACTTTTTAAATCACACATTAGGATTAAAAAAAAAAAATAGAACTGAAAGGGACAGAAAATTAACAAAAAAATCTGTGCGTTATTCATTCGTGCAACTATATGGTTTTTATGGTTTATAGGCACAACTGTATATCTTTATCATCTCAGGATCTGACCGATTCCTTCCTTATTCCTATTCCTTATAATTACTATATCGACTTATTGTTCAATATATGATAAATGGAACAATATTTTTTGTGGGTCAGTGTTTATCATGGTTACTTTTTCTTTGCAGTAGTGGGATATATGGTTATTTTTTTGCAGTATGATAAAATTTGAGCTGTAGATGGTTGAATAAATAACTTCTATGACTCATTATAGATACAAACTAAACTGCATTCTGGTATTTAGTTTTTTCAGCTCATTTAATATTTGTATTTGAATAGTTTTTTTGGAGACAATTGTATTTTATGGTTTGGTTTCAATATTACCGTTTATCGTCTATATTTACTTCATCAATATATCGCACTTCAAAATGTGTTATTGTGAAAGGCCCAGTGACTGCTGCATTGAGTTTTAATTTTGTGTTAGTTAGTTATTTATATATATGGATTTTTTAAACATTTGGACTATCCTCTTACATCCCATGTGTCTAGCTGTAAACCTACAACTGAGACACAACTGTTGTTTACCAGCTCTTGACAGTTTAACTCCACAATGTTTTATTTGTGTGTTATTGTTTCTCCAATCCCAGTCCAACTTTTCAATTTCTTTGCACCATCTGTGATAGCTCCGCTCCAGATTCGTGACGCTGTATTAATTCTTTCGGTGTTGGGAGCTGAGTGAATGCACTTCAGGCAGAGCGGATGCCAAACTTCCCCCGCTGGTGCAAAATGTACATTGTTTAATTACACTCAGAAGTGTTTCAATGAACTGCTGAAATTAAGTTTTTGGTTGATTTTTTATACTATTATCTTTTTGTAGATTTTTGAAAATTTTGACTTGCAATTTGGCTTCAAGACATTATTATTAAGTAATTATAATTTGTGATTTACTGAAGTTGTAGTTAAGATCAAACAACATCTACTAGAAGTGTGTATCTCTTAAAAGGGAAAGACAGAATATCTAAGCATTTCTGTCATAAATCTCAAATCTGTGAAATTACTATTCCTTGTACTGAGCATGTTGTAAGTAAAAGCAGTAGTTATATCTCCTATATTACACAGAATTGACTCTCGTGAGCTTTAAGCCATGTTACAATGTTGTTACCTCATCAGAAACATACCTGGAGTTGTGTTTTGTTTCATTCATACAATCCAGTATTATTAGTCTGTTTATATCTCCAAAGTTCAAAATGTCATGAAGCAGTATTTTTCAAGTTAACGGCGACCTTTTACCTTTAGTTCAGTAAAGATTGTCAATCTTGGCTGATCTCATCCAAATAATTCTGCTGAAGGTGTATGGAGTTTAAAAACACAGTGGAGCACTTCCTGAATTACCACATGACATCACAAGGTGGAGTGTTTTCTTTTTGAGAGAAGAACTTATCTTAAATGTGCAGGGTTTGTGTGTTAAACATGTGTGGATGAACCAAAACACAACTCCAGGTCTGTTTTTGATGAGGAAACAACATTATGACATAGATCAGAAAATATGGTAATATAGGCCCTTTGTAACTTTACCTCAAGTCCCTGTAATTAGTTGTAAACCAATTTGAAATGGGCCTGATTTTCTTTAATGGTCAGTATTAACAGTAATCCATAAGGTTAATGCAATTATCTGTTAGTTAATGGATTTATTATTTAACAGCTTGGTTCATTAATTCCCATCAATTTATCAATCAGAGTAGATACCTGAGCTGTTTTTGTTTTTCAGTGTAATCGGACTCTTTTCCTATAAGACCCCCTGGAGTCCTGCGGAGCCGCTTTTCATCAGACCTACAGTATTTACTCCTGGCACTGTTCTTGGTCCCATTGATTGAACTGGATCCATGTGGGACAGTAAAAAGTGTGCTCTATCGCCCCCTGTTTTCCTAAAGTCCTATTGATTGGGAGTTGGCAGTCCGCTGGGACAATAAAGTGGGGAATGGTGGGACTCTAATGAAAAGCCAGTAGTGAGCGTTCATAGTTTTTATAGGGCAGTTGTCATTGGCCAGTGGAAATTGTGATGTCAAAAAGAAATGGGTTTAATACTCTTCATTCTGCCCTTCCAGCCATGAAGAGATGGCTGAGGTCCCAGAGGTCCCACCAATTTGAGCCCAAGATAGTATGTGGAATTACTGAGAAACAGAAATTGAATCAATGGACAGTCGTATTTGTAAAAAAATCTTATTACAAATGTACGGTTATACAGCAAAGCAACAACCTCTGTGCCTTTCATTTGATTTGTTGCATATGTTTAGATTATAGCTTTAAATAGTCTTAATCTTAACACATTTTGATCTATTGGCGCCATTTTGAGTACTTTTGCTACTTTTATTGCATGTGCGTGTCTCTATCTACAAGTGCTTTTCACCATATCAAAAGATTTGGTGTAATCCTTCATTCGTCCAAGAGTGGTCCACTACACTTGAGTACGACGGAATATTCTGTTTTGAATTGCTAATTACTACGGCAACGGTACAATTTTTTTTCATCACTGAAGCACATGAATAAACAGATTGGCAATAGCATTTGTTGTTCTAATTATGTCTGGCTGTGGTTGTAATTTTTTGTAATTTATTTTTGTACAATTTATGCTTGGGAATAATTTTGGCTTTTTTCTCATGCACAAGTTAACTGTAAGTAGGTCTATTTCGCAGAATGGTAGACAAAAAATATAATGTATGAAATGGAATACCACAGCTGGTCCATTTGGTGTACTTTGTTGACTCATAAACAACCTCAGGAGTAGCGTAAATAAAATGTGCTCATTATGGCAACTTACAAATGTCCGTGATTGTGAATCAGTGTTTGAACTGGGTCTCACAATAGCGCTGAGTTTGAAGAAGACTGCATAATCCGAAATTAGCAAAGACATGCTGCTATCCTTGGGCACATTAAGAGATGCTGCTGATAAATGCGGAAACACTGAATACATTGTGGTGCAGAGCGCGGTAAGCTAGCGCAGACATCAGTGGTTGCACGGTGATGTGTGAGATGGGAAAAGCCATAAAGAAGTGAGTGATTTGAATAACTGTAGCTGTATCTTTAATTAAAAGCTCATGCGATAGGCTGGGAATGGGTTCTGGTCACTGAGATCTGATAGAGCGAGCGTATTAATTAGTCATGTGAGTGCTGTAGTCGGGCCGTGGGGAGGAGGGACGAGAGAGGAGGGGAGAGGAGGAGGGGAGAGGAGCAGAGAGGTGGAGAGGTGAGGGAGAGGAGGGAGGAAAGAGGAGGAGGGAGGAAGGAAGAGGAGGGACAGGGTTTGGCTCTGAAGATGGATTCATATTAAAAGAGCTGGGTCTCAAATTAGTCATGGCCAGTGATGATTTTTAATAAGTCTGTGATATGAACATTGAGAAGGCACTTTTATTACGGAATTGTGTTGGTGGAAAGCACCTGCCTTCAAGTAAGCAGTTAAAGGTGTGCTATGTAAGTTTTCTGGTGGACGGTCCAAAACCTCGCGATGGAAATGTTGTTGTTTTGCCCGGAATGTTCCACAGTTTGGCATGAAACCTAGCAATCTCCTCGGAGTCAATAACATACTGTGGAACATTCCAGGCAAAGCAATAACATCAGCTCCATGGAGACAAGCAGCTCCACCGGAAAACTTACATAACGTACCTTTAATAAATGATATTAGATGTTCGTCTTCATTAATCTTAGAAATTACACAAATCACTTCTAATGTGGAGACAATGAGACAAGTGCAACATTTAAAAATATAAACTGTATTGAGTAGATGGTGCAAAGAACTTTTAAGGTTAGACAACACCTCTCCTGCCAGAAGGTGAGATGCTCAAACTGCCCAGAACAAAACAGAGATTTTGAAGAAACAGCACGAGTTGGCAATAGACCCAGAGTGGGGAATAGAACAAGAAGTAGGAGGGCTGTTGTAGTTTGAGAGGTTAGAGACAAGCAGTGATTTGTCCATCAGCTTGTCAGGCACTAGAGGGAGATGCCTGCAGATCAGCATTTTAGCCCAGCGAAGGGCGGTCTCCACAGGGGGCCATTCTTGCAGCATTGGCAACATGTCCGTCATGTGTTCAAACCGAGATGGACCGCCCCTTCACTGTAAATAATGGAGATGATCTGACCCGAGCCCACAGTGTATTTATCAACTTATATACAAGATTGCAGTTTAAGGGATTGGAGTCAGCCCCTTCACAGCATAATATTGATTGCATGACCACCGGGTGCTCTAGGCTTATGTCCGCCTCGCATTTTTCAGGAAATGATAGGCGCAAAGTGTGCTTACCCCTTCGCTGATTCAATTTGTGCTGTACCGCAGTGTCAAAGGTAGAGATGAGGTCATTTCCGTGTTCGATCAACTGCTCCTTCTGTGTTCATGTGGCTGATCGATACCTACTTACAAAGTTTGATCTCCTTTGCGCATGACTATTCACAGCCATTTGGATAGCTAGAGAAATTAGGTTTTTCTTCACAAAAGCTTTGCCCTGGAGACCGTTGTGACACTAGCATATTACGTGCGATAACAGGCTTGGTCATGCTTTATGGATCCAGTGAAGCACGTTTTCCCATGCAACAGAAAGGTAGTAGGTTTAATCTGACATCGCGCTGGCTAGAGAGCATTAGCTTCTCGTGTCAAAGTGGCACGATATTACCGATGCTATGGCACTCGGCTGAAACAAATTGTGTGTTACTCTTTAGAAAACTAATGGAGGCTTTATCGATTCGAACAAGCCCAGCCACTTGCTTTGTCTCGCTTGTCAGATTGTGTCCAAAGCAATTTCATAAAGATCATTATTTTCTTTCTTGGAATGTCTTGCAGCTAAACAAAATCCCCCTTCGTTCACCGCTTGCCTTTTGTGCGGCGAACGGCTTTGGCGGCTCTTATGGCCCAATTGAAAATGAATTAGAATAGAATGTCGCATAATGAAAATCACTGGAAAACATTGGCACGTCACATCCGTTTAGTTGGCTGCACCTCGGAATAGATTGCTTGCGGGTCTCCAATTTCTTCTCACTTGTGGAGTAAACGGGCGTAGCTCACTGTAAAGGCGAAGCTATAACATTACAGGGCATAACAAGCAGTGTCACTCATTTAGCGGCTAATAGTGTTATCTGGTGCAGGGCGAAAGGTCTTGATGTGGCTGTTAGTCATGGAGCTAGTGAGATAACTCCACACTTATGATCCTTGTTATAGGCGTAATTGATTTAGCTGGTAAACCAAACTGTGCCGAATCTTATCCCAACAATTTGACGGAATAGCATTATTTAAATTGTTGCTGCGCTATCTCTGAATCACTCACTTGTAATTACCAGGCACATATGAAACCATGCGATTACCTGCAGTATAGATTTCGTGGTTGTACGATGGTTTCTAAGTAACACATTACTTTGGCTAATCTTAATTTTACATACTGAAAGGTGCCATTTTCTATTTTGCAAAAGATGAGGTGTAAAGATTACCGTGCAATGTTTGCAAAGGAGAAAACCTAAAATAACTTTCCAACATTGGATTTTGGAGGTCGCGGATTCTAAAACATGTGTCTCGAAACAGAGAGACATGCAAATAATCCCAGTTCTCTCATCTCCTAGTTTGTGATTTTGCCATTGTGCAAGACACTTCACCCTTCTGGTTGAGAACTATATTTATGAGTTTGAGTGTATGCCACCACTAATAGTGTGATTTAAAGGGCCTACATTACACTATGTTCTGATCTACGTTATAACATTGTTTCCTCATCAAAAACATAATTGAGAGTTGTGTTTTGTTTCATTCGCACACGTTTAACACACACACTCTGCATATTTGTGAATCTGTGTTTGTTGTAGCTGTCCCTATTCAAACAATTACAAAAAAAAAAATAAATAGGCGGAGTTCTTCTCTCAAATGTGAAAACAGTCTGTTCCACCTTGTGATGTCATGTGGTAATACAGGAAGTGCTCCACTGTGTTTTAAAACTCCATACACCTTCACTAGAATCATTTGGATGATTTCAGACCTGGAATTGCCAGTCTCTACTGAACTAAACTATACGTAAAAGGTAGTTGTTAACTTGAAAACTACATCTTCATGACATCACGGTCAAGGTGGAACAGAGCATTTTGAGCTTTGGAAATGTAGACAGACTGATAATAAAAGGGTTACTCAGACATGTGTGAATGAAACACATGTTTTTGAGGAGGTAACAACATCATGACATGGCTTCAAGATCACACGAGTACATTTTGCATAATGGGTGATTTTTTTAAATGTGGATGTATCTTTTAATGAAGCTACAGTTGAATAAAGACAGGATATCTAAGAAACTAAACTAGAGCATGTCCTGGAATAATTCACATAGTTATTAAAAATGCACTAAAAAGCAGAGTAACCTTTAAAACATCATTATTTTTATCAATGGCCTGTGCATATGTAGCCGCACTGCTAACACTGAGCGTTTCCTCACTTCTGCATTACGCTCCTTCGCCTTCGGTTAATGGCCTTTTTTATGGTTACATCATTCTACATATAACTTTATGCTCATGTTTACAGCTTTGTCGATACAACTGCAGAGACGAGAGAAAGAAGAAAAGAGGCGTTTCTGCTTCATCATAATCATTACAGTCCATTGTGCATGGAAGGGGGCGACTTCATTATTGCACCGGCAGGGATTGTTAAAAAACAAACTCATGAATACAGAATGCTTTCTTCCATGCCGTGTTGTTTCTTTACAACACTGCTGCTATGGGGAATTTTTAGAGGCACATTCCTCACTTAAAAGTAATACATATGGGATATATACGTGCGGTAATGATTTACAAGTTATGCTCCATATTTGCAGGTACGGTTGCCGAGGCGAGCGGTTGTGCTATCTGCTCAAACTCAAATAGAAGTATGTGTAAGGGGGCAGCTGGTTCAGTGCGTTCCTCAAAGCAAGATTCATCTTCGAAGTAATACACACTCCTCTATTTGGTATGCATTGATGTACTCAGACTATTCTACAGATATTTGCAGGTTTTTATCATCGTCCTTCATTCCCAAATAGAGAAAAAAATGACTCTAGATTATATTATATTTGATGAGGTCGTGACTCAGATGTACTGAACGTCATATTTTGCCACACACCGTGAAACAAAAAGGTAAAAAAAAAAAAACATATTCTAGTAATGATATGTATTCAGCAAATGAAATATGCCAGGCTTGCACATTTGCCTTGCTGAACAGACAATAAATTATACCTCATACACCGGCACATAAGCCCGGGATAATACCATGTTGGATGGAGTTGAAAGAAATTATGGGATGGGGGTATGGAGAGAGTGTCCTTGTTTAAATCAAAGAAAGGAGAGGAAATGTTGACATGTTGGTCCCATTTAGCTCCCATATGAGCCCGTGTAGGATCGGCTTGGCATGCTAACGTACTGCTTTCTGGAGAGGTGTGCTTGTGCGCCGCAGATAAACTTGGGGGAAGACGTCTTTGCATGCAACACGAGTTTCGGTGACAAATACAAATGCCGGAACATGCATAGAGACAGTGAACTTGACATGGCGTTATATCTCGTTTACTACTTTGCAAAACATATTATGGTAGCATCAAATTTATCAAACAGACTCGCGAATGGTGTGTGGCGTGTCATGTTTTCAGAATACAGTGCCGTGCAGGGAAATGTATTCGGGGGATGCTGCGAGATGAATACAGATACAGTAGTTTGTATCTTTAGGGAGATTTTCAGGGATTTCTTTAGCTTATTTTCGTACATTTTACAGAGTTGTCAGCGTGGTTAATATTGTTTGATAGACCACCGCATATCCAGATACATGGGTCCCAAGTTGTCTACTTACGCCATATCGCTTTAAGCATATAGTTTGATATTGTCTGCTACATCATTATACATAAAATACTATACGCAGGCAGACGAAGGACATCTGACATAAAAGGCCTATGCTATATCACTAGTTACCGTTATACTATGCAACACCTTTTTGCACACATGCAGTGCTGTAAAGCTACATAGCTGGACCAGGGGAGTCTGAGGGTCCTACCACCAGCTTTTTCAGAGAGTAGCTCTCTGTTATGTGCAATTATATATTTTTTTAAATATAGGGCACTTACATTGCCTCCACTTGCTCTAAAGATTACTGAAGGACATGTTTTTTGTTCAGTTTTTTTTAGACTACCACCACAGTCTTCTCCATTATTGGTGGCTTTTAGATTCTAAAATGTGAGATTGCGAGAGTCAGTTTTCCCTATTGATAACATTTCACTTTCCAAAAAAATATCCAAATGGTGAATTCTCAAACGTTGAACCTGATCATTTCTATTAGTGACAACACCCAAGAATTGCTATATTACAACAAAATCTGCGTGTATCAATACTGAGTTTAGCTGCCCCTCATCTGTATTAAATATTATTGGCCAATAGAATGTTGTGATGTCATCTGAAACCCAGCAATTGGGAAACACTGCTACCCTATGCATCAATTAATCAACTAAATGGAGGTGTTAGGATATCTTGCAAAAAAAAAAATAACAGTGTATACCATAGACTGTATATATATATATAAATGGTCATAGCTAACCTGCTAGCTGCCACGTTCCAAATTGGAAGTGATCATGGGCTGCGCTTCCGGCTCCATCGACTCTAGCTACAATTCACTTTACTTTAGAAAACTGTTTCCCCTCTGTCCGTAACTGCTGCTGTCAGGCTCGTCATTTTGGTCTTAAAATGTTCAGATTGACCCGCTCTACACGATCTTGGTATTTTTATTTTGCTATTGTGTCCATAAATCAAGATCTGAACATTAGTAAGAGAAAATCAGCTGCCTTCTTTCCAAGAGGTCGCTCCCTCTAGCGTTAGCAACAGGTTTGATTGACAGCGTTGCTAAGCTCCCGCCCCCTACCAAACCAATGATGGGGGCAGGACGGGGCGTTACCTTCAACAGCTTTGCTCCAGATTGGCCTTTTTGTTGCTATGATACTCGCGGTCGGAATTCCAAATATGGAACTCGGCTCCAAATTCGCACCTGTAACCGCTAGCCTCGATGAGCTTCATTTGACTGGAGTCGAACGCTATGGGTGACGTCACACTCCTTTAGTCCACTTCTTTATACAGTCTATGGTGTATACAGAGAAGTACTAGCAAACAACAATCTAGCAGCAAGTACTAGCAACCTTACAATCCAAATTAAATTAATTAGTCCACTAAAAAAGTATCGATAACACCATTGGCCGATTAAGCGAAACAATTAAAGAACCACATATCCTGTTTAAGTTCCAGTTTAATTTATATCACTGCTAACATTACTGCTACTACTACATATACAAACTACATCTACTACCACAATAATAATTCTGCTGATTAATTTATCAGTGCAAACACCATGCCCTAATCCAACTTTAACACATTACAGAGTGCAGAGAGAGCGTGCAGTGCGTCTACGACTAAAGCCCTCACTCAACACAAAGTCCTTACTGACATGAACCTGGTGTGAGCAGCGAAAGCATCTTCTACATGTCAGCACGCGTGACCACCTGACATTTAACATGCAAACGCTGATCCGCACTACACTTGTATCTGTCACTTCCCTCCATGTTGTGACAGACTCCATCTTTCTCTGTTAGGGCGACTTGACACATGCTCTCGCGCTCATGATATGCCTCCTATGTAACCCCCGCCCCTTTTCACTCCCAAGGCACTATCACTATGTTGACATTTGATCATGAGGCTGAGGTTGAGGAGCTTGGGTTTATTGTGGCGATACTAGCAAAATATACAGCACCGAAGTTTGTTGTGTTCAATTTTATTTAGTTAGTTTTAATTGAGACTCCCCTGTTTTTTGGGGGTTTTTTTGTTTTGTTTTTTGTTTTTTTTGGTACTATCAGTATAGGTGATTCAGTGAAGGATGCAGGAGTGTGTCAGTGTGTGTATGTGTGTATATACATAGAAAAAGAAAGACACCAAACAAAACATGAATAAAATACAATGTAAACAATAGGGCTGGGTGAAATGGAAAAATACATAAATAAATAAATAAATAAATATTTAATCAATTTAATCAAACCAAAACCAAAACAGGAATGGCCTTAAGCTGATGATGATTGGAAATGACTGAATCTTTAATCGTTCTTGATTAAAATTTGATTAATTGCTTATTAATGAATTGCTACTTAAAAATACACTGTAAATGGTCACTTGAGATGGTAATAGTGCATTACTCATCTAATTCAGCTAAAATGAGTCACCAGTCATGAGTCACAGTCACAACCCTGGAGTCGGTAAATACATAACTTAGACATATCAAAATTAAGTAGAATGAGTAACTAAACAAAAATATTAGTGTAAAACCTAGTTTTTCAAGGTTACAATTCTAAGTAATACTAAAATAAGTTCAAATTATGAAGTGCTAAACTGGGGAATAAATACTGTAGATGTCTGCTGATTTTATGGAAAAGATGAGTATGTAAAAAAATGTATTTTAGAACAGTGATTTGATCTTTAGAATATTGCACAAGAAGGCTGGACAGGTGTAAAGTTGCCAATGGCCATGATTAAGCGCCTTCTCATTCTCCCAAAGGAATAGGTACATTTACATGACCAGGAAAAATGAGATAACTAGAATAACCGAATAATGAGTGTTGGTGTGTGTTTACATGCACAAAAGAAATCTGCTCATGAAAAACACATGGCATTAGCAAGTCACTTCAAATAGTTAATTAACTCAATTTCTCTTTCATATTTGTCTTTGCCACATTAGTTTGCCCCTTTTTTGCATAATGTTCCTTGTCAAAACCTGCACGCGTGTGAACAATGAGAAAGAAATCAGATTATTCACATCATATATAACTGTTTATATGATAATAATACAATAACAAGTGCATGTAAACATAACCCGTGCCATATCCTAGTCCAACCCTGACCACAGATAACAGCCCCCAATGGAGAGACCTGACGCACTATTTCCTCTGGTGCTGTCTACCTTATACTCACAGAGCCTGAATACATGACACCAAATGAGCCATACAGGGGGACAGAAGGCTAAAATGCAGAGACGCAGAATATGAAATCGTGTAGGAGTGGAGAAAAAAGGAGTGAAAGAAGATGAGCCGATGAGACAGACAGAGAGAAGCAGTCACAGGTTGCTGCCGACGGGTTTGCTTCCTGAAATAAATTCTTTTTGGGGGTGGGTTACCATGGCAACTCAGGTAACGGCGAACCGGGATTGGCTGAGCACATAGGCCTCCTAAGCTCTGCAAAAACAACAGACGAGATATTTCCAACAAGTTCTAAGTCTCCATGCTTATTTGAGCTGTAGGGTACTAGACAGAAATACATTCATATTGTAGAATGGGTAATTAGCCATACAAATGCGACTACTTGAATACTGTTTGACAAGTGGTAGCCCTTTAAATGACAGCATTCTAATTGCATGGTAATAGAAGAATACTGTATGGCATTATAAAGTAATTACTGAATGATTGTACTTCTTTTTATGGTAATACAAATAATCCTAATCCTAACCCTTAGTGGGTACAGTATGAACCATAGACTGTATAAAGAAGTGGATTCAAGGAGTGTGATGTCACGCATAGCGTTCGACTCCAGTCAAATGAAGCTCGTTGAGGCTAGCAATTATAGGCATGAATTTGGAGCCGAGTTCCATATTTGTGAGTATCATAGCAACCAAGGAGCCAATCCAGACGCCCCTTCAACAGCATTCCGCCCTCTGCTAAACCAGCGGTGCGGGCGGTTAGGAACGCTGTCAATCAAACCTGTTGCTAAGGCTAGAGGGAGCGACCTCGGGGAAAGAAGGCGCCTCATTGGTCTGTTATCAAAGTTCATATCTTGATTTACGGAACAAAATAGCCAAATAAAAACACTAGGATCATGTAGCACGGATTAATACGATCATTCTTGACTAAGACTAAAATGAGGAGCCTGAGAGCAGCGGTTACAGAGAGAGGGGCGATAGTTGCACACGTCCTATTTGGAACACGACGGCTAGCAGGTTAGCTATGTCCAGTTATATATACAGCCTTTACAATATAAACAAGGCTCCAAAATGCATAAATTCAATTTCTACCAGTTGTCATGCTATTTCTGTGCTGTATAGGTCAATGTTAGTGTGTGCAGTGTATAATCAAAACTGTTTTAATTACTCAATATGCTTTTGTGAATTTTCAAAACATAGCATAACATCATGGCCATATATTTAGAGCCTTGCTACGTCAGTTTCTGAAAAATGCATTTTTCGCTACCGTCAAGTTTCAATTGATTGTTTGCAGGGGAGGAGAAGAGACACTGGCTGCGACACATTTCCCAGTAGACAGGCACTTAATATGTGTGAGTTAATAGGGGCTTAAGATTCTCTATCTGTTCATTATTTTGAGAATGACATGGCAAAGGTCACTGGCGTAGTCAGGGTTTGATGTTAGACACTTAATATAACTAACACAGTGGAGAGTGGAACAAAGTGCACAAAAATATACAGGTCTGCAAACTTAAGACCTGTTTTAGGATTGTTCAGGTAAAAATAGAATAGAGACTAATTGTGTGTGTTTGAAGAGTAATCATATTGAAGTACAGAAAAAAGTAAAACAAAAAAAACCCTGATTTGAATATGCTGTTAACACTCTACTCATGTTGTTACTGTATCTGTTAACCTTGGAAACAGCATCAACTGTTTTTTGACCCTTAGTATTCAAAATTCAAAAAGTAATTGATTTATTAGTAGTTCATAGCTTATTAGGGGTTTAAAAATACCATTTTACCATAATAATGTGTTGAAATCTGTAAAATTGGATTTAAAGAGGTCCCAGGCAAACACAGCCCTCCTCAGTCCTAATTCATTTTCCTTGCTTATTTAATGTCTGTAGCTGTTTCTATATGAGCCCTCACAACAGCAGGGGTCAAAGGTCAACTATGCTAATAGCGACTTCCTCCTGGTGGCGGCCTCATTATTTGAAAAGTCCCACTAGAAGTATAGAAAAGTGGAGATTAGGAGACGTGCGTTGAATACACTATGGTCTATATGAATATTTCTTTTATTGGCACATGCATACAAATTTCTGCTCCATCTTCTGCAGTCCTGTCTCTGCTACATTTAAAGTACAGGGCAAAGGCATGGCTCTCATTACTATAGGAAAACTTAAGTTTAACCTAAACCCATATATTGAATATCTGCAATTCAATTTTTATCAGCTTTAAATTGAATTGCAGATCTTTTATTTTGTCTGGCTGCCAAAAGAATACATATAAAGCTTTGTTTAAACACTTACAGATGAAAAACACTGCACAAAATGTGACTACACTGCTCTGTGTCAAGTTTGTGGTGAAACAAGGCTGTTTGTAAGGACCTTACATATCGGCAGAGTTTATCCACTATTGGTGGAGTGTTAAGACAGCTGCAGTACATCCAAAACGCTGCTGCGCGGATCCTGACTAGAAGCAAGATGCACAACCACATAAGTCCTGTGCTCAGGTCTCTGCACTGGCTTAGCTCAGAGAACAGACTTTAAAGCAGCTCTGCTTGTGTTCAAGCCTCTCCATGGCTTGTTAGTGTCATATGAACCATCTCACACTCTGAGGACTTCAGGGACCGGCCTCCTGCTGGTGCCCAGAGTCAGAACTAAACATAGGGAATCAGCGTTTTAGTTTTATGCAGCTAAAATCTTCCTGTCTTCCTGAAGATGTGAGACAGGCCTCTACATTGACAATGTTTAAATCCAGGCTCAAAACGGCTCACGGTTTAGCTGTGCATATGACTGAAAGGTTGTTTTTTTTTTCTGCACTCCTTTCTTTTAATGTTAATTTTATGATGATTATTTTTGGCATTTTTGTTGCATTGTGATTTTAATTTTCTTTCTTATTCTGTAAAGCACTTTGAATTGGTTTGTGTACAAATTGTGCTATACAAATAAACTTGCCTTGCCTTGGTTTCTTTGTAACAATCGATATGAGCATCATCATAAAAAAAAATAAAAAATATGTGTTGATCTATACCCATGACTCACCACTTCTAAATGATGCCTTTCCAGGAAATAACCCTGCAGGACTGAGTCATGTCTAAACCATTACTAATGTATCTTATGCAGGATTGTGTTCAAATTGCCAACAGAGGTTACAAAACATAAATCCCATTGTGGGCCTGTGCTTTAGCTGCTAGCGTTAAACCCAGTGAAAGGAGTTTGCTGTTTTAATTCTGTGCTGAAGTGCATTTACATAAATACTCTTCTTAATTAAGTCTCATTCAGAACAGAGCCACATTTTCCAGTTTGCTGGTGCAGCGTTTTACTTACTGTCCTTAAAAATATCCTCCCAGAACAGCATCACCGGGCCGTGTCGCTCTGCGGTGCCCTCTGGAGGTAGGGAGACACAGGAGAGGACAAGGACAGGGGCAGAGAGGAAATAGAGTCTTATGTATAAGTAAGAGTAAGAGAGTGGTAAAATGTACATGGATATAGGGAGGTAGTGTTACAGGAGGTCTCCACAGGGGGCTGCAGACTGTGTTTTTTTTGTTTGGTTGTTGTTGTTTTTTTACACTCATTATGGCGTGCCTGGTCTATTTAAATGACATTAAATTGTTTGACTGGTTAGTTTACTAATTTCATTAATTAATCATATTTAAGATTTTGCTTTGACAAGTTCATAATTTTACTTCCTGGTTGGGCAGGGGCAGCCAACATAATTTATCAATTATTTGATAAATGTGTCAAGTTGAGTATGTTTCAATTGTCTTTTCCAATATATATATGAATGAATGAAAATTATCTCGAAGACCACACTATACTGAAAGCACAGACTGTATAAAGAAGTGGACTAAGTGAGTGTGACGTCACCCATACCGTTCAGCGCCAGTCAAATGAAGCTCATCGAGGCTAGAGCCGTTATAGGGGCAAATTTGGACTCAAGTTCCATATTAGGAATTACGACCACGAGTATTATAGCCACTAGAGAAGAGCCAATCTAGAGAAAAGCTGCTGAAGGTAACACCCCTTCGCTTAGCCACGCTGTCAATCAAACCTGCTGCTAACACTAGTGGGAGCGACCTCAGGGAAAGAAGGTAGGTGATTTGTCTGTTATTAATGTTCATATCTTGATTTACGGAAAGAATAGCGAAATAAAAATACCAGGATCATGTAGAGCTGGTTAATACAAACATTTTAAGACCAAAATGACGAGGCTCACTGCAGCAATTACAGAGAGAGGGACGACAGTTTTCTAATGTAAAGCGAATTGGACTCGATGGAGCCGGAAGCACGCCCTTGATCACTCCCCATGTTGCTATGTCCATTTATATATACAGTCTATGATTAAAACCAAAGGCGTTATTCCCACTTGTGCATACATTTATTTGATATTGTTCTCATAATGAAAAATAACCCAGCCTAACCCCAATATATATCCGAAAGAATCAATTCTCATGGAGTCAAATTGTGCGCCTGTATGTTATCGACTTTCCTTGCTGTTACAATTCTTTAAAGCTTTAGCATTCCTAACGCCAAATCTGAGGAAATAAAAATAATATGATTAAAAATGCCTGAGGACCTGCACCCATCAGCCCACACTCCGGTCACTGTGTAAATCCAGATAAGGAAGCCTGGTTTCTTCTGCTAACAGGCTCTGCATTGGTGCTGACAGAGGCTGAATACCAATTAGAGTGAGCTGGCACCTCTCCCACAGAGAGACAGACACTGGGGCAGCACATACAGGGACAGCCATAGAAGAGACTTAAAGGGACAGGATGAATGCAACAACAGCTGACCTTATAAAGTGAGAGCACAGGGGAGACCCAGAGAGCAGGGCAAGAAAGGAGGGCTGTCTGCGGAGAGAGGGGTGACATGGGAGAAGGAATGGATTTAAAAGTACCTGATTTTTACTGTCTTAAAAACGTGAGAGGGGCGGAACTAGCTTATTTTAAACTGTTAGCGTAGTACTCACTTTCCAAAAGCATTCCTAGCGTCCTAACTATTCACCATGATGAGTTTATAACCGCTTTTTACGACTTTCAGAGGCCAGAGTGGAGTTTTGCTATCACAGTAAGGCTAACAGAAACTAGCATGCTAACAGCACACTTCCTGATTCTTGGGGGAAAAAAAATTAAACGCTTTGAGATATATGCAGACAGCACACACATCTTATTTTGACTCCAACAGCTGCTTTCACAATATGTTAGGGAAAACATATTTTGTTTAACTACATGGAAACAAATGGGTGCAGCCACTTCAAGTCTTTAAATTGTCCAACTGCTTGGTCTTGTTTGTAAAATTACCAACTGCCAAAAGCTGGGTGGCAGAACTAGTTAAGCAACACAATGTGTTATAATTAATACATGAATAAAGTAAGTTATTTTAGTGTGTAAACAGTGTCGAGAGAAATTAGTTTTTGAAATTATAAACTAAAATGAGTCTTTTCCAATTCAATAAACTACACAACAAGAACCAATAGTGTCATGAATGTTGAGACCGGTCTTGTGTCCATCTTGAGAAAAAGATTTTTGTCTTAATAGTGTGTTGCTCTGTAGCTGATCTGAAGCCCCCAAGTCCCATAGTTCTTGTTTAAACCAGCAAAAGTGTCCGCTCTTAAAATAACATTTTTAAAGAACAAGCCTGGAATTAGACACTATCCTTCCTTCCACTCTTTGCCTAAAACAGAAAAAAACTCTAGTGAGCGTTTAAAGAATGTGCGCTCTTCATAGATCTCAAGTTTGAATGCTCCACTTCCCTCTGTCTGGACATGACAGATTGTGGTGTGGTAATAGCAGAGTGGGCCTGATGATGCTCCAGTGTTGAGTCCAATGAATAATGTAACATTGATCCAGCGACACAGACTCTTTAAAGAGCACTGACTGTTCTGCTCCTGCCATTATGCACATCAAGTATATGTCTGCATGCATATATTTACATGCAGCTAATGTCTGACAAAGCATCAGAAATAATGGAGTTTGAAAGACAGAGTTTGAGATTCTTTTCAGCCATTTCATGTTCCCACATTTCAACTGTTTATTTGGTATTTATAGATTTCTGCCTAAACTTTGACCGCACGATTCTCAAAGTGAGTTTATCTCATTCTCACATAGAGGTGAGAGATATACTACCAGTTAAAAGTTTGGACACAACCTCTCAGTCAATGTGTGTTTTTTAAATTATATATTTTTTGTTTTTACTACAAACTTTACTTTCTACATTTGAGATACATATGGAAGACATCAAATATATGAAGCAAGATATATGGAATTATTATATTTAGAAAAGAATAGAACCAAATATTTCTCGACAAAGAGTAGCTACTTTGAGGATTTGAATATATTGCTACACAATTCAACACATCTTACTTCATATATTTCATGTCTTCTGTATGTATCGAAAATGTAGAAAGCAGTAAAAGTAAAAAAATCAACAGAAAACATTGAATGAGGTGGCGTGTCCAAACTTTTGACTCGTAGTGTATATCAAAAATTGGTAATATCACAATTGTTGTTAGGTCTTCAGGTTTTGTGCGTTACTTGAATCTCAAGTAATTTCGCACATTTCTGATGGATCTGATTATCAGTATCATCTAGCCCTACACTCATAGTCAGTTTTTATTTTTAACATTTGAACACTACTTTATATGGTGATGAATATATGCTTACACTACGTTACATAGAATCTACTAGCTTCCATATGTGCCTGTCTTTTGTCATGCAAAACGTGGAAACCATATGCTCAGCTCTCTCATTCCAATACAATACAACATATAAGCGGAGAAAGAGCAGCACTCGGTGAGGACTTGAGTTGTGGTGGTAAGAGTGTTTTAAATAAAGAAAATAAGCCCCAGGACATTGGCCTGTCCTCAGAGGAGCTGGAGGAGACAGTGCACTTAAACAACTAAAGCAGTTCCATTGTACGCCCGTGCGCTCATCTTCCTCTCCACCATCGGTCTTTTCATCCTCCTGCTTCCTCATTTGAATGGCAGCGGCATTTTTTTTTTTATAATGAGAGTCAATTGCAAGCTGCTACCTTTGTGATTGGACAATGTATTTTTTAAAAGGAGAAGCAACTGTGTTAAACCCCGTGGCTCAATTCTTTCGGGGAGATGACCCGTGCACAAGGCGAGCCGTTCTTGGACTCGTTGCATATATTTGAATTTTTGTTCAGTGCAGTTCCAATTTGTAGTTATACTAACATGGATTTACAGTAACTGGGTCTCTGAACGGTAAGAATTCTCATGTTTTATTACATATGCATTTCAAGTTAGGGTTTCATTTTGATATCGTGGAGTAAAGGTTCATGTTGTAACCATAGACTGTATAAAGAAGTGGACTAAGTGAGTGTGATGTCACCCATAGCGTTCGGCTCCAGTCAAATGAAGCTCATCGAGGCTAGAGCAGTTATAGGGGCCAATTTGGAGCCGAGTTCCATATTTGGAATTCTGACCGCGTCTATCACAGCAACCAAAGAGCCAATCCGGAGCCAGGCTGCGCCACTGGTTTAGCAGGGAGTGGGCGCTTAGCAACACTGTCAATCAAACCTGTTGCTAACGTTAGCGGGAGCAACCTCGAAGAAAGAAAGCGCCTGATTTGTCTGCCATTAATGTTCATATCTTGATTTACAGACACAATAGCTAAATATAAATATCAGGTTCATGTAGAGCGGGTTAATACGAACATTTTAAGACCAAACTGATGAGACTCAGTGCAGCAGTTACAGAGAGAGGGGTAAAAAATAAGTAAAAAATGTTCAATGTAAAGTGAATTGGAGCCACAACCCATGCTCACTTTCTATTTGGAACACAGTCACTAGCAGGTTAGCTATACCTATGTATATAGTCTACGGTTGTAACTTAGTAGAGGGTCCACCACCTGCTTGTTTCCATTGGTATGGTATAGCTTTGTTACACATTTCTTCATGTGTTTTTATTTCTCCAGAGTTCTTGAAAAAAAATAATAAAATAATAATAATAATAATAATAATTCTTACTGTCACCTCTCCACAGAACTGATCTGTAACATGACCTGGTTGTATCACCTACTTAACTCTACGGAGGTATGTTTAATGTCATACTGTGGAACACTTCAAGGTAAAACAATAACATCTTCATGGAGACAAGCAGCTGGTGCACTCTCCACCAGAAAAGTTACATAGTGCACCTTTAAAAGTCCTGTATTATGCAAAATGAACTCTTGTGAGCTTTAAGCCATGTTATAATGTTGTTACCTCATCAAAAACATACCTGGAGTTGTGTTTTGTTTCATTCACACGTGTTAGTGAAATCCTTTATTATTAGTCTGTCTACATCTCCAAAGCTCCGTTCCAACTTGTGATGTCATCAAGCGGTAGTTTTCAAGTTAACAGATACCTTTTACCTTTTTGCACAGAAGAGATTGGCAATTTCAAGGCTGAAATTATCCAAATGATTCTAGTGAGGATGCATAGAGTTTAAAAACACAGTGGAGCACTTCCTGTATTACCACATAACATCACAAGGTGGAACAGAGTGTTTTCTGTTTGAGAGAAGAACTCAGCCTAAATATGGTAGATTTGTGTGTTAAACATGTGCGAATGAAAATAAATAAATACATAAATAAATAAACACAACTCCAGGTATGTTTGTGATGAGGAAACATTATAACATAGATCAGAAAATAGACACCAATATGGCACCTTTAACTATTGTGTCACCGTGTATCCCAAATTCACCCATGGTAAACATCGAGCACATACTGTATTTACATATTTTGACCATAATCTAAAAAAAAAAAATTGCAATAAATGATCCTGCTTGATTTTGCCCAATATAGAGTATAGGAGTTTGCCTTAGCAGGTTACATTAGCATTTCTCATCAACATTGCTAATCATGTTGACTTCTATGTGTCTGTTTATAGCTTTGGAAAATTGGCAAATCTACCTCTAAGTTAAGCTTTATTTCAGTTAAAAGTTATCTGACGCTTGTTCACTTTTTATTAGGCTGGTGAAAAACGTTTGGGCTTGGGTCAAATGAACATTTTTGCAGCGCGGTCAGCTGCCTCTAACAGGGTTACATAAGTGAAATAAATTTGCAGTGACTCATAGCCATACAAAATTTTTCTCCCTGTGAGTAATGGTTGGACTTTAATTAGCTCTGTCACATATTCTGCAGTCATTTTTATTTGGGCCTTATGGACTTTATCCAAATGCACATGGCTTTGATATTGTGACTTGTGACAGTTAGTATTAACGTGAAAGCATAACTACGCGAGCCGTGCCAGGAACACTTTGCTTCCATAGAATTACTATTTGTTTGTGATATGTCATCCATCCAAATATATTGTATTGCTACACTATAGTTGCCAGGTCCTACAGCACTTTGGCAACCTGGAAAATGAGAAATGTACACCACAAAACTTATGTTCAAATTGAAATTGCATCCTGGAAGTCTTATGTAGTGTTCATGCCAAAGTCTTTCCATATCTATATTTTTCCGATGCTTATTCCTGTGTTGCTGTACCTTAAGCAAAAAAAAAAAAAAGATTATGATATGTTGGCACACACGGGATGCTAGTGTACGTGTGTTATTATGGTTGACACACTTTAAAATCTGTACACACACATTCAGGTATGGCTGCACACTGATAAACCAGATTGAGGCTCTCTCTAGACAGTACACCCAGGGACGCAGCACAGTCACACCAGGAAATGACACAAACCGCGTTTTTATATTGGCTTCCCCTGACAGTTTTGTTTATTTTTGCTATGCTCAATGCTACTGCTCTTTTTTAAAATGAAAATGTTTCAATGTAGTGTACATCCACAGCCGGCGCAGAAACCTGTTATGGTATTTGTACACTTACGTTTTAGTTTGCGGGTGTTTTTTTTACAGCCGAAATCACACTTGTAGTGTTTTGACAGCATTTGGTTCAGAGGTTTTGTTCTACATATTAAGAGCTACACATTTACCTGTTTTTATTTTTGCCTTGATGCTAAACTGACGAGAATAAAAGTAGAGCTTGTCAAGGGTGCCAAAATTTTGATAGCTGCAGGGTACGAGCATTTCCAAGAAAAAATGAGTGTTAAACTAGTAACAGGTGAATAATAGTTGATAAGCTTTTTGCACTGAATAAAACTAGTCTCATAACTCATATTGGAATTTCAACTGTCTGTTTAGCGCTGACAGATTTTATTTATTCATTCATTAGATGTAAATATAATAATAAAATCTAAATTGTACCTGACTTATAGTTATAGTTAATTATGAGACAGATATCAGCAATTCGCAAAAGATATTTCATAATTCCAAGTTTGTGCCACTGTGAGACGTGGCTAAAGCTTTTAATTATTTTGCTTCCTAAAAATGGAATATTTTTCAAGGACTTGCAAAACTGGATACTTTGGTGCCACATATGCAGTTTAATAATCTGGTGATAAACATTTATACTCACACCTGCACCTGTTTTTAATGTTTTAAATGCACCTATGTATTTATTTGTTTTGTTGTTTGTATTTTTTCTGTATTTGAACAGGGCGCCCATGAAAAGGAGAGTGCTCTCATTGGGCTCTCGCTGTATAAATAAAGCTTGAGTAAAGACAAAACTACTTCCGATTTATCTTTGCATTTATTTCACTTTTCTGCGCCTCTATACTGCGTTTTAGAGCAATTCAGTTATTCGTAATTAATTTGTAATTAAAGATTTTGTTTTTTTAATCAGTAGGTCCACAGCCAATCCTCTTTTTTCCTCTGTCAGTAAAGGCATGTGGTTTGGAGCAGAGTTCAGATTTGGGAGGAAGAAATGTTTTGTGTTTTAAAGCAGACCTATTAGAGCTTTTAAAGTTGTTTCCCCTCACCATTTACCCTCTCAAAGTTATATTTGAGGTGATTTGCGCATATTTGAGCAACCTTTAATCGCTTATTTTGAAGGCGCCATATTGCCAATCAACATTTTCATCACCACCAGTATACAGCCATTGCTTTCTACTTACTTCGTTCTCCAATTTTATTTTCTTAATTGGTAATATGCGCAGGATTCACATCGTGCAGTCATTTTGATACAAAAGAAAAAAAAATCTGCTGCTCGCTAACGTGATCTGCAGCTTTCCATCGGAGGTGTCAACTCTTGACGTCAGAAGCCAGCTGACTTGTTTCTTTTATTAAGTTGTTTTAGATGAATATTGCAATTTAAAATGTGCACATTATAACATCATGATCCACGGATGTCATAGATTATAACTATATAGCAGACACAGGCACAATAGGTCTTCTTCAATGGCCACGGTTTAAAGTGTACTGTTTGTGCTCCGAATCCTGTTCAGTCAATATATTAGGTGTCTGCTGTGCCAAAAGGTCAGTTGGACTCCCATAGTGTTCAGGCTCTTATGCTTTTGTACTGCAGTCTACCATAACTGTACAAGCTCGACCACACCACGCTACACACTTCCCACACATTTTTCTTTTTACACTCACATAAGGACCTCCCCAATTCTTCCCAGATTGCGCATTTGCTTTGCTGTGAGTCCTTTGGCACATAACCCAGCCTCCTCTCCCCTTCTGTTTCCTCTGTATCACACCCATATAGGTTATCCCCCGCTTTATCACTATCCTCTACCTCATAAATCTGTGCGCTCATAGCTTTGCATTGCTACTTATGCATATTCATAACACCACTGTCTAAATATTCATGAGCAAATGTCTGGGCCAAACTGCCTCCCCCTCCAGAATAGTGA
Organism: Periophthalmodon schlosseri; assembly: GCA_000787095.1. NCBI lineage: Eukaryota > Metazoa > Chordata > Actinopteri > Gobiiformes > Gobiidae > Periophthalmodon > Periophthalmodon schlosseri. The sequence continues at coordinate 42,994 of KN475043.1, forward strand.
AATATAAGCCACACTTTGCCTTTTTATGTTTTTGTTTTTGCGGTACTTGCTGCCGACGGGTGGGGAGTTTTGAATCCTATGATGTATCTGCATGTCGGCAAAAGATTTACAATGCAATGTTTTCTCCCTGCTCCACACATGACTCCACAATGCTATTTTCTATATTCCCTTTCACTATATACTTTGTGTTTTTGTGTGAAATCGTCTCCGGGGTTGGTTGTTGAAGCTGAAAAATGAATACCGTAACAACTTTTGATAGGTTTATTTTTCAGAGACGGTGCGCACATATATCACAGTTATAACAATAAATGACATATTACCATGCAAATTAGCGATGCATCACTAGCACTTGTTTACAACCAAAACAAAACCATAAACGTAACATCTTTTATTGGAAATCAAGTCCTCGGCGACTACTTTTTATTGAAAAGCGGTGCCTGGGGGCGTGTAGTGTAGCAATATATTATGATTTCATGTGGCAGGATTACAGTCGCATCTCTAGCGCCGCCATTTTGGATTGGGAGAAAATGGAGAATGTTCTAGAATATAACGGGATTGCCAAAAGGGCTACTGAGGAAAACATCGTAAAAGCTTTCATGATCTGTAGTAGCTGTAGTGTTGTCAAAATCCTAAAATCCCAAACTCAATTTTGATTCTATTTATTCAATCGATACTTTATACCAATTTCAATACCACAATGATAATAAAAAGTATTACAATTTTCCCACCTTCAAGGCACTCAAAGCACTTTACATCAAGAAACCACACACCCATTCACACACCAGTGTACACAGACACTGGGGACAAGGCAGATTAAGTGTCTTGCCCAAGGACACAACAACAGCAATCATCTGTGGTAGCTGGAGTTGCACTGCCAACCTGTGGGTCAGTAAATATGGCCGCTCAACCAGTGATGTTTATGTCGAGAGCGGGATTCGAACCAATCTTCGGATCGGGGGGCAAACACTGTACCAACTGCGCTACTGGTTGTTTTCAGATTCTAGAAAGTGATGATGTCATACTCCCAGAGGGGGGCAAGATTTTCCTATTGATTACTTTGAAACCATCGACACTAACTCTGATAAAGCGAAAGATGTTAAAATGTTCATAAAGAAAAGGTCAAATTTTGCCCTATTAATGTGATTTTTTTCTACTTTCCATATCAGTTTTAGTATCAATTAGTATCTGACTTTCGATTCTTTTGTTTTGCCATCCTCAAGACTCCCTTTGAGCAAACTGATGCTTTATGCTCCAGTTGTGATCAAGTCCTTCCTCTTTGTTCAGAGGAAGAAAACTTAGACAGGTGGAGTGCTTTCCTCTCATTTATTCGCAGATGACGGTTTTGATAGTGGATGGATGGCTGCAGCGGAGAAGAGCAGAGAGAGGTGCTGAGTTGTTATTCACGGTGGGTGATTGCCAGACTCCTGCTGTGTATGCTTTTTTATTCAATTCTGCATGTTTTTACAGTATAACGACATTTGATGGTTGTGATACACTTTAAGTTTGTACCATGCTGATTCTTCGGTTAATTATATATTTTTTGTTTTAAAACAGCATTGAGTCCCTTGCCATTTTATATGTTTACTTTTAATCATTTTGACAGTATTGTAAGGGAAACAGACAAAACCAAGCCATATGCTTTTGCACAAACATCCAAAACTACCTGTTCTGCAAGATTTTAAAATGACCCAGATAACGGAAAATTCAACTTTTCTCATCCGTCTCCAGTCTTTATTTATAACTGACTCATTCACAAGCTTACACAATCCAGAGGTCACACTGAGTACAGAATGAGGTTTTTTTTTTGTACATTTTGAACGCTGTTGGTCACATAGTCTTTCTAAAGTGTACTCGATTTATAACATGAATTATACTGTGTTTTAGACTGTATGATTCTTGTCAAAGCATATTAACACGTACAAAAATACATAGGCAAGGCCAGTTTATTTGTATAGCACAATTCATACACAAAGTAATTCAAAGTGCTTTACAGAATAAGAAAGACATTAAAATCACGATACAACAAATCAAAACATAAATAATCATCATAAAATTAACATTAAAAGAGAAGAGGCAGAATAAAAACCTTTCAGTCGTATGCACAGCTAAACACAACCGTCTGGATTTAAACATTGTCAAAGTAGAGGCCTGTCTCACATCTTCAGAAAGACTGCTCCAGGTTTTAGCTGCATTAAACCGAAACATTGATTCCCCATGTTTAGACCTGACTCTGGGCACCAGCAGGAGACTGGTCCCTGAAGTCCTCAGAGCGTGAGATGGTTCATATGGCACTAATATGTCACTAACATGGTGCTAGGCCATGGAGAGACTTGTAACAAGCAGAGCTGCTTTAAAGTCTATTCTCTGAGGCACAGGAAGCCAGTGCAGAGACCTGAGCACAGGACTTATGTGCTCGTACTTCCTGGTTCAAACTAGAAATTGACAACTCCATCTTTTCTGTTTTTTTGTAACATAATTAAGTTATGTTTTACTTAATGGTGTCCTTGCAGATTCAATACCACATCCCCTAAGATAAATGTTTATTTCTATATTTTGCTATTCTTGCACCACAGTTACTATTTTCTTCTTTTCCCCAAACGAAAAATGAGCGCCTCTTTGTAAACCTGATGATTCAAGTTTAGCCGAACAAAATGCTCGTCTTTATAAGATTCAGGTAGTTGTTAAGTAACCCAATTACAGAAGCTGCGAGAGGAAAGGCCCAGAGGGAATACTTCTATTAATGGCCTCCTTCTTCAGCCCATGTTTAATATGCCACCAGTTTGACTATTTTCTGCATTTTTATTTTTATGTCCGCCTGTAACACGGTGCATGGTGTACACTATATGGTCATTTAGCATGTTCATGATCCATTGAGTGTAATTATGCCCCTGTAATGCAGTGAGAGAGGAAACAATGGTGCCGCTATAAGTCGCTAATTACGCTTTTACACAAGGGGCCTGTAGTCTAAGGTGTTCAGGCGGAGAAGCTGTGATCACAACAGGAGTGCTCTCCGCTTCACTGCATCGCCACAATCTGTGTGGACAAGTACAACTGATGCAGCCGTGCTCTGTTAGTCAATGGGCTGTGGTATAGTGTATGTTGTTTACACATTTGCATAGGAATGTTTACTTGTCATGATGTTTTTTTTTTGTTTTGTTTTGTTTTTCCCAACATATTGTGTCATACCGCAATATAGCGAGTTAATTCATGTTCTTTCCCTCGTACCCATTAGGTTTTGTGGGCGGCTGGAGCCCATAAACATGATGTTCTTGCAGGGCTGTAGTATAATAAATGGAGAGGTAAAAAGAGGGTAACAATTGCTGTCACCAAAAGTACAAGCTGTGCACGTAAACAGAAATACTATTGTCTTATTGTAAGTAATGCATTAGCGCTGACAAATTGATTTGAATGTTAAAACAACAAATCGCAAATGAAACACTGACTGTACTGCTCCAAATGTCCCCTTGGCAAAAAACAGACAACTTTGTGGCAGATTTAGAGAGAATGTACCTGCAATTCTGAGATTAGAGTGAGGGGGTTGGCCATCACTGTCTGTTAGAAGAGAACAGCACTGTGTGAAATGTATCTATAAGGGACTACTTCAAAAATTCTCAGAATACCTCACATGCTTGTTAATCATTGATACTGGAACATTTAACACCAGATCACATGACTGTATAAGGCTAAGGACTAGCTGCACCAAAACTGAAACGAGAAAGAGACACTGCAAGGAAAAGCAAAACCGGATACATTAGTGACACAATTGCAATTTAATAATCTGTTAACAATCTTTTATACACACACCTGCATCTGTTTTTAATGTTTTATATGGACCTGTATACTTCTTTGTTTTATTTGTTTTTCAGCTTTTATTGTATTTTAAACAGAGCGCCCATGAAAAAGAGAGCCCAAGTGTTCTCATTGGGTTCTGCTGTATAAATAAAGGTAAAAAAGAAAGAAAGGAAGAAGAAAACATGACATATTTAGTGATATTTTCATCTTATAGAAGCGTCATTCCAAGGAGCAATACGGGAAAGGCCCACAGATTCCTTCATGACCAAGCAGATGTGTATATGCAACTTATATGGTTGAAGCTACTTAATCTTGCATGCAGATCTATCTGGCTGCAGGGATATTTGTCTCATGGTGCAGTGCTATTTCCATACCACATATAAAAGGTAAAGGTTAGTGTTAATTCAGATGGATGGGACTTTGGTGGGGAACAGCTGGCAATAGAGGGGTCCTTTATTTGGATTTTAAATGTGACCTTTATAATGGGCATCACATTGCTGGCCACATGGTCTAATTTAGCCCCAAAGCTGCACAAGGGCAATTGTGACTCCCTGGTTTGAAATTAAGACTAAGAGAAGCAGTGAAGTGAGTGTGGCAGCTTGTCTTCCACATTCAACTGAGCCCAGCAGGCACCCAAAGAATTCATCTAAAGCATGACAATTAAGGACAGACAGTGGTAGACTAATGTTCATTCCCCCATCCAACTGTTTATTTATTAGGAGAAATAATTCCATTGTCTTGCATAGCACTTTTTGATACTCAGAAGGTGCTTTACAACTACATTCACTCAGAGAGGGCTTGCGGATATCGAAAATGGGCCTTCAATAGATCTAAGAAAGCTAAAAAACAGGACAACAGAGAATCAGTACCTAGGAGAAAAGGTGTAACA
>KN475043.1:47779-73967 GCA_000787095.1 Periophthalmodon schlosseri
GTATGAAAAGCTTCAGAGGATTTTCAGACAGCGTGAAATCCCGGTCTATTTCAAACCTACAAACACTTTAAGACAGAAAACAGGTTCCCCAAAGGACAAAACCCCGAGTCACAAAACAAAGCATTGTGGTCTACTCCATTCAGTGTAGTGAAGACTGCAGTGGGCGTTATATTGGAGAAGTAAAACAGCTGCTCCATAAGGGAATGTACCAACAACGTTGTGAGAGCAGTTCAGGACTCCAATCTGCTGTACTAACCGCTGCTTTGAAGATAGTGAGGTACAGAGAAAGAAATGGTTTGAGAGGGGAGTTAAAGAGACAATTTTTGTTAGGAAAGACAATCCATCTTTGAACAGGAATGAGGGGCTTAGACATAATTTATCTCCTATTTATAACTCCATCCTCAGACCTAAATCAAAACAAGGAAAACAATAGTCACAGCCAGTATGCTAATAGGTATGAGAGCAATCACTAGGGGCCTGAACGATTATGCAGAATATGACTCAGGCACAGTCCACACTTAGTGTAGTTCAATGGGCCTAGCTACCAAACAGAAACTGTAAACAATATGTGTGTTAGGTTTAGTGTAGTTAGCTCCTCCCTTCAGATAGATATAAGGTTTAGTGTGTTAGCTCCTCCCTTCAGATAGATATAAGGCAGTGTCCACCAGCAATCTGACCAGAAGTACAGAATCTGCTTGGATGAGCGGCAAAACGTCTTTGCTCTAAAACTTTTGTCCAGTTGACAAGGTGCAGGTTGGTGCCCAAGGGAAGCTGTGGCTTCACAACCTCACATATTTACTGCTGAATTAGCAACAAGGGTAAAATGTCTTGCAGGTCCAAACCATCAACCTTGGAATGAAGATTGCTTTACTCTGCTGAATTACTTTGATTTTGTTTAAACAATTTAACAAAACACCTACACACACACACACACACATTTAACAAAAAGAAGTATAATTTAAGATGCTGGGATAACTGGTGCTTTCTTAAAAAGACTAAAAGGAGCTCTAATTGATCCAGCCTGACAATTTTCATAATTCATTGGGAGGTAACTCTTCCATGGACTTGACAGCGGGCGGTTTTAAAGTATAAAGCACAGAAGACATTTATAACAGTACCTCTATCTTCAATCATTAGCCTATCTGAGTATCCTTTCCACTATGTCCTCTTGGCACAGTATGTGGGAACGTGTGAGTGCCACCTCGGGAACAATGGCGGAGTACGAAGCTGGTGTGGTTTTCTCATTGTCAGTCTGCTGTCAGCTGATTAGGAGAAGGCCTTTCATGCACAATCATCTCTACTCAGCTCAATGTAGAGACAGAGAGAGGAGAGATAAAACCTCCTGAAAAACTACAAGGTCACAGCTTGGACCACTCACTTACTTTGACGGCCTTACTGTCTTTTGTCTTATTCGGCTCATTTTGTCCCTTCGCCTGCCATATTTCCGCCCCAATCTCGCTCTCCCTTTTCCCCTCTGTCTATCACTCCTTTCTGTGGCTCTGACATAGTGACATCCTTATTTCGAAGCCCAAATTACTATGGTGAAGTCTGGATGAAGCGACAGCCCCATGGCTCGCTCACTGTCACTGCTTTTATTAGCTCTCTGATGTGGCACGTGTAATTGGCTAAGCTGCTAATTGTGGCACAAGGCTCACGTAGTTACAATGCCCGGGTTCATGTTTGGCACAAAATCAAAAGCTCCCTGGTAGTTGGTTAATTTTTTCGAGGAAAATCTGCCAATTAGTGAGATTTTTTTCACCTAATCTGAGGAGAGAAATTTTTGATTTACTACTGCTGCTGAAAAAGTGGTCAAAGAGAAAGGCTGAAGTCCTTGTCATGTTTTTGAATCATGTTTGGATGTCCACAAAGCACAACAGTATTATTATGATGATGATTAGTTGCCAGGTGCTGTTGATACGTTATTATTAATTTAGATTAATTTAGATTTAGATCTTCCTAATAGGCCTGTCACAATAGCACATTTTGAAGTGCGATATATTGTTGAAGTTAATATAGATGATAAACGATAATACTGAAAACAAACCATAAAGCAGAATTATCAAACAAAGGATTTCAAATGTACAATATTGTTCAAAAAAAGTAATGGCATAATAAGTAGTTAGTTTGTATCTATAAAGAGTCATAGAAGTTCATAATTCAACCCACTGCTCAAATTTCATCAGACTGCAGATGATTTTACTTTCATATGCGATTTCTTCTTCATCTGTGTGTGTGCTAACAAATACAGCATGTGCAACGTCAAGAGTAATAGTGTACACTGTATACTATCTCAATATGAAATTTTGAGCTCGTTGTTCTATAAAAAATAGTTTGAAAGAAAGTTTTCATATCAGGCCCAGGTGAACCACCAACATCTTTATAACTTTAGAACAATATTATTTTCTTTCTTTTTTCTGTGACAGCTGTGTTAATAGCTCTCAGTCTCCCTTCTCAATAAGGTTTCTGTCCCATTTATGTTTCCCCAGTGATGCAAAGGCCAAGCTGTACTTTGGTTTTATCTGCTGTTTGCTTTGCTTTTCACCTATTCTGGCTTGTGAAATGGTGACTCAAAAACAGTCATTTTTGTAAAGAACTGCTGTGTGCACACTAGTACTTTTGAAACGGGCATGCTTAGTTATCTTCATATAATCTCAAAGTGTAATTTGCACCTATTGTTGTAAGCTTGATCAGAAGTGTGGACATACGTGGGGGTTTCATAGTAGTAGACCAGCACACTGCAGAATCAGGCCTGAACCACTATGATTTGCTGCTACGTGCTCTGCTTGTTGAGCCATCGCGTTGCCCCAAATTACTTACACTTCAGGGAAAAGCAGTACCAGGTGTACCACTAGCAGCGCGGCACAGTTGAAGCATTCAAAAATAACAGGCTTGTAAAATTGTTATGTAATCTTCTTGGCCTGTGTTTCATTCCTTATTGATGCAAGGCCTCGGAGGGAGCGGTTGACCTGAACAGCCGCCAAACGTTGACACCCATCAGTGAAAGTGAGGCTCCCCATGGGCCTAGTCACTCGCTTCTCATCTGCTCTATCACAACAACTGCTTACCGTCTCTGTTTATACCACGTTAAAGAAAATATTCACTTTCAGCTTGTTGTGTCTGCCAACTTCAAACACCTTAGGCACTTGCTGTCCCTCAAATAAGCTTGAATCTGGTCTCTTAGTGTTTATCTTGTGTCAGCAATGTATTTTTATTTATTTTTTAAACGGGGCATATTTTGTAAAAGCAATGTCCTTGTATTTTATTTTATTTTTTATTTATTATTTATGTAAAATCATTTTTTATAAGCTGTTAATCATGTTATAACAGTAATCCTTCATCATTAGCTTGCCCCAAAATTGTATTTTGATTGATTCATGCATGTTTGAGTAATCCTGTATTGTCCTGCATTCGAGGCTCGAGGGTGTAGAAAAAATCTGTGTTCACCTACCCCTTATCACCGCCCACTTCTCTGTACATACTTGGGATTTTTCAAAACATTCAGACTGCGGTAAATATGAGCAGTATTTATAAATGTCACTTAGCCATTTTCAACACACATAAATTAAAATCTGCTTGCTACAGTGAAATTCCATTATTAAGATCAGTTCTGTGTCTATCAGTAAGCAAGTTTAGATCAATATTGCAGTTTACAATTAATAAAATGTAAAAAATATAATCTACATATATTAGTTTAATACTTTAAATATATGAAAAAAAAACACAATATGTCTTCAACGTACGATACAACCATCAGCATTTTATACAGAGACATTTCAACAAACTGTAATGCTTCTGTTGGTATTAGACTTTTTTTGTTTGTTTCTTGTAGCTCTTCAGATAGTTATTGACCACTGTAACTTATAATACCACGCAAAGGCAGTTCTGTAGAGGCACCAGCACAGCTCTACTTATGACAATTTAGCTAATCCCATTAGTGATTATTGTGTTCTCCTTGATGCTCTTCAGTCAGTTAGCTTCAGTTAGTTTAGTTAGCTCAATCAATCACTCTTCAAAAGTTCTCCACTTTCTCATGTGCAGTTACAGGGAACAAATTGAGTTGTTCCTTTTATTCACACAGGAACAAACTGCTCGGTGTTCCTCTGTGGGACCGGGGATGCCTCTGTATATCGACTCTGGACTTTAAATAATTAAACACCGAAGAGCTACTATCCCCTGCACTGCTCACATTGGCTGTAGGACAAATGTTTCAGAAACTCACACACTCAAACTGTACTGATTTTATGTTAACCCATTCATTGTATTGTATTATAATTAGCTACAGGACATAGGTTAACTATCAATCAAGCATTTAGACCGCAAACAATGTAATGTGATGTAAACAATGTAAGTCCTTCTGGTCTCCATGGAGAGGTTAGTGCTCGGAGTGGAATATTTCACAGAATTGAAAATAACATCTCATGGAGACAAGAAGGTGGCAGGCCGTTGATGAGAGAAGTTACATAGTGCACCTTTAAATTGAACTATAACAGTGTGGAGACCATAAACTTGAAACTGTAAACTGTAAAATGTTTGGTCACATACAGCTGGTATATATTTCTTCAGTAACAGTTTAAAATCCATTACCATGTTATATTTCCTCTTACTGTGCCCTTTACATAGTGGTCTTTGTGCCATGTATCAGTGTGCTTTTTTTGTCATTGAAGAGCAAAGTTTGTGGTCTTTCACATTCAAACTCTCTGTAAGGTTCACCTGCTAATGGATTTGGTTGACTTTAACATTTAAAAGCAGCTAAAATAAGAGGTTATAGTCGGGTCAGTGGGAAGAAAAAAAACTGAAATGTAGCCTGCAGATCTTTTGGGCGCTGACCGGAATATCTTAGTGGCTACAGCATTTGTCCGATCAGATTTTGGGCAAATAGGGCCATGTTGTGGGCAGATTTACACGCATCAGCTGCATAGTGCGGGCCACGCTAAGTGCACAGGCAAACTATGAGGTTTTAATATTTCAACACTTGTACAAATGACAAAAGTACTTTGACTAGACCTGTCACGATAACAAATTTGGACGCACGGTACATTGCTATAGAGAAATATTGCGATAAATGATAATATTGAAACTACTTTAAGTCACTAATTAAGATTGGAATAATGCAAGATAATCCAAGTAAACCATCTTAAATAGATGTTTCATTAAAAGATATGAGCTGCAACAAATAAAGAGCAGAATGTACCAATAATTAACCATATAAGGGACTTATTCACTCCTCCACACCTCAAATCTTATCATATCACAACAAAAAATACCTCAGATGTCCCCAGTTTTGTATTCACGATAAATATTGAGGCCCAAAATATATTGTTTGAGCTTTTATATATTGAACAAAAAGTCGATATAGTAATTATCATGATAGGCTTAGCTTTGACTGTGAAGTATTTGAAGTATTACAGTAGTATTGTTACAGTCACTTCCATGTTATTGCTTTTCTCAAAATGTTCCAAAGTATTCCATTGAACATATCTATCTCTATGAGAAAAAAAGTAGGTGGCATCACTGGGCCAAGTTGCAGGGCATATCTGTGGAGAGACGACCCTGCTCACGATTAGAACATGCTTTTCCAAGTATTTTTGAGTAATGGAGACGAGCAGGACCCCAGACAGAAAAGTTACGCAATGCATTTTTAAGAATGTACAATTGAGAAAGATAATTTGACATATTTAAGGGTGCAAAATGAAGTAAAAACATGGAACAGTATGCATTTGTCTAAACTGTGCTGTCTGTGTGAGCATTTTAGTCTAAACAGAAAGAGCCAGTCTAAGGTTTTAGCGATAATGGTCTATGTTGATACTTTTTCCCTTCTCCCCTGTCTATGACCTGCATTCTGATCATCTGTATTTAATGTGCCTTCTACTGCCCACTATACGCAGACATCACTATGCAACTGACAAATGATCATCGTGACCCAGTATATATGTGCGCTACAGTCGTGAAAATGCCTTGTTATTACTGCGTTACTGTTACCTACGGACCAACAGGGAGATTGCAGGCATTGTATTGTTGATGGCATCACTTAAACTTACTCACTAGTGAAATCTGCAGCTTTCCACAGGAGGTGCCGACAGTTACGCGGCTCATTGTTGTTATGACGTTTACGGCAACGTCAACTTCCATTGGGCACCGCAATATTCTAACGCAGAAATCAGCGGACTTGCTTCTTTAATTAAGGTATTTCAGATGAATATTACAATTAAAAATATCCAAATTATAAAATAATGCTCCACGGGTGTCATAGATTATAACTATATAGCAGACATGAGCACAATAGGCCTTCTTTAAGTACGCACACGAATTACCTCAACACTTTAATTCAAAGCGGTAAATTTATTTAACAATGTCAAAGAAACGGCAGAGATGCTAGAGATGCTAGTAGTTAATACAAAGTAAAATAAAGGCACTAGTTTCTATTAACACTCTCACTAGATCAAAATTGTGCCTGTTTCAGCTGCGAGTGTGTCCTTGCACTTGGCTTGGCTTTTCAAATTGCAACACATTTGTGAGCATAGTTTACTTTCATTAGTTTTTATTGACTTGAATTTTAGCAGGTGATGAATTGGTTCTGGTAGAATGGCTATTTATCTCATAGTAATTTCACTTCAGATAACATTATTCAGTATCATTAATTAGTTTGTGTGAATTACGAAGCTGCGTTGTGCAATCATTATAATTACACTAATCACAGTTATATTTATTAGGAAGCAGTCTAACCTTAGGATGTGTGTTAATTTATACAACACATCGGTTTAGGTAGACAATTATTCAATTATTGCTGTTAATTGGTTGCCTGGGATCCAGAATACATACTTCTTCAATACTTTACGAAGATGTGAGTCTGGTCACCAGTGAATCTACCCATTTTCAAATGGGTGTGATTGACAGGTGGGTTAGCCGATCAGGGACATGCATAGTCCGTCTGTATTGGGAAAAATTAAGGAAAAAAATATCACAGGCGGCTGAAAAACATTGTGGATTTCTGTAGAATCAATGAGCGCAGCACTAAACTCAGTTAATCTGAGGTGAGATAAACCTGATTTGATTTGTAAATCATAGGTGACCAACAAGCTCCTTCATTTCACATGTGTCACTGAAAAAAAGCTAATCTGATTGCGCGATCACGTTTGACCGGGCTTGAGACGCAATGGAGGGTACGGGGACCAGACTGATATCAATCTATATACCGGATCACGTTGACCGGGCTTGAGACGCAATGGAGGGTACGGGGACCAGACTGATATCAATCTATATAACAAATACAGAGAGATATCATTCTGGATTTGCCAGGCAAGTAAATTGGGGCAATGGGGTGTAAATGGGACAAAATTGTTAGCTTTAGCATCACAGCACGGAAGTTGTGGGTCCAATTTTCCATGTTTTTGTTTTGCGTTGTTTGTCCAATGCTTTCCTTCTTGCTTCTTGACATGTGAAGAACCAATAATAACGGTTTACAAAGTTGCAGTGGCTCAAGTGCAAAAAACCAAGACCAATTTACAGAGTTTTTGTGGTTTTACTAAAGGTTTCCAGCTTTTGTGTCCAATTTCCCATTGCTCACATTCAAAAATACTAGTGTGTGAATTTGCTTCAATTGATGTTTTTCTTGGGTGAAAAGCGAGAGTGGTCGCTGAGACAGACGATCCTGCTGCGAGGCTGTGGGGGAGAGGAATAAAAGGATAGGTGGGAGCAGAAAGGAGCTATTTGCTGAAAAATTGCTCAGCGAAGTAGGAAATTTCACTGAGTACATATAAGGCGAGATTTCAATGTTGGCCAGCCACGGAACAGCTGATGTACTTTGGATTTCTTTAATACATTCCCCTGGCTTCTTTTTTTTGCAATCTTTTTTTTGTATGATAGCAAAAGCATACAAAGTAAATAAATAAATAATAAAAAAAAAAATCCGCTGGCTTCTACATATAGTCACACACAGTCATCAATACTTTGAACATGTGAATATGTATATATAGGCATGTTGGATACATACAAAACTACTTACTTACACCTTTGCATGTTTGTACATTCATTTAGATCTGAACATACACTCAACTTGAACCTTCACTACTCTTTAAAGGTGCTGTACCTCATTTTTACGGTCTTCTACACGTGAAAAGCAGAACTAGTTCAGTGTTCCAAAGCTATTCCTCACTTACCTTATGCATTCCGCATGTCCTAGTAACTAACTGTGATGACTTTATAAGCGCTTTTCACAACTCTCAGACGCCAGAGCGAAGTTTTGACAGTAAAGCTAAAAACAACTAGCATGCTAACGCGCACCTACTGATTATCGGACAATGAAACGCTTTCTAATTAGATGCAAACAGCAGGCAGCAGACTTATTTTGACCTTGCAACAGCAGGCAGCAGACTTATTTTGACCTCAAGAGCTGCTGATACAATATGGTTGTACTGGGACAAGACACATTTTGCTCAAACACATGGGAAAAAATCAGGTACAGGGACTTTAACAAATTGACTCTTCTGTGCTAAATATTTGTCCCACTGACTGGTATATGTTTTGTCAGGCATAGCATTGGATGTAAACAATTTAACCACAGCAAACGTATTTCTTAAAGGGCCCAAATTACGTTAGCTTCTGATCTATGTTATGTTGTTTCCTCATCGAAAACATATCCAGAGGAGTGTTTTGTTTCATTTACATGTTTAACACACAGACCCTGCATATTTAGGCTGAGCTCTTCTCTCAAACAGAAAACACTCTGTTCCACGTTGTGATGTCATGTAGTAATACAAGAAGTGCCCCACTGTGTTTTTACATACACCTTCACTAGAATCATTTAGATGATTTCAGCCCTAGAATTGCCACTCTCTACTAAACAAAGGGTAAAAGGCAGGTGTTAACTTGAAAACCATCGCTTCATGACGTAACAAGATCAGAGCATTTTGAGCTTTGGAGATGTGCACACACTAGTAATAAAGGGTTACTCAAACATGCGTGAATGAAACAAAACACAACACCAGGCATGTTTTTGAGGTGGTAACAACATTATAAAGTGGCTTAAAGCTCACAAGAGTCAATTTTGCGTAATATAGGACCTTTAATTGTACCGTTTATCTCAATTTAAGGGATATTCACATGTACCTAGTTACAAATGAAACAAAAGTCCATTAACTAAAAATAATCACAGCCATTACTATACTAAATGAGATTATAAAACACATGACTGCCCTTTTTTCAGACTGAATACTTACTAACATCTCTTTTATTATCTCACATTCTCCTCCGTTAAACCAAAGCCAGGCGTGATCAAGCACCTAACTGACTCTGACATACCCTACCGTGTTCCTGTCCCCCAAGGGTGCACGCAGCAAGGAATGATGGGAGTTTCACCCAGAGGTCTTTAGTCGCTAAAAGCACCGCAACATTTATCGAACCTCACCTTATCATCATTACCCCGTTGTGCTACATCCTCCGGGGGAAGCCAAATGTGCTTAATTGCAGACATGATGTAGCATTGGTCCGTGATTTGCGCGTGGGTGGGTGCGCGAGACGTTTCCGGCGTTACCACGGGTTACGGGGGTCATTTGTTTTGCCTCTCTCTTGCTGTTTTAATTGATGATCATTCATTGTTTCATGCCAACATCCTGTTATTAAGCAGAGTTCATTATGCTAAAACTGTAGCACCGGGGAAAAGCAGAGCCTCGTGGGAAAAAGCCATTCTTTTTGTGCCTCATGCAAGGTCAGAGTAGAGAAAAGGGGCCTCCAGCTTCATTATGAAAACCCCATTAAACCATGCAGGAAGTTGATTTTATTTTAATTACAAGTGAATGCGGCAGAAAATCACACAGGCATGATTGGACAAAAGCATTGGTATTCCTGGTATCCAAGTCTCTTAAGAGATGCTTACTATAATTGTTGTTTGTCAGTTCTTTCTTTTGGTTATTATCGATTTGTCTAATGCTATGCTATCAAAATGCTGTTGACTAAATATTTGCAAATGTATTCATCACTGCTGTGACATAAAGTGTGCCATATTTCTTGAGCAAAGTGGATGACAACTAATCTTTGCGAGCCCTATCAGCTCCAAACGTGATGCGCTTGTTAAACTGATTACAATTAAATATAAGGAAATTGAACAGACGAATGAGCAGGGATGTACTCAAGTTGTGTGACAGCACGGAGGAGATTAGGTTTGTCAGCTATTTGATATTTATAGTGTTTACAGACCGTTCCTCTTCTGATCATTTGTTTGTTCTTGAGTTTATATAATTTCTCCATAAATTGTCAAATAATATACAAACAAATAAAATGTTTAGCTGGTTGAGTAGCCTGATGGAACCCATTTGTCCAGGCTTGGGAATGGCAAATACATAGGCAAGGCAAGGTGGGTTTATTTGTACAGCACAATCTGTGCACAAAGTAATTCAAAGTGCTTTACAGAATAAGAAAGACAAGAGAAGAGCGCAGAATAAAAACCTAAACAGCTAAACAGAACCGTTTTGAGCCTGGATTTAAACATTGTCAAAGTAGAGGCCTGTCTCACATCTTCAGGAAGACAGTTCCAGGTTTTAGCTGCAGTAAACTGAAACGTTGATTTCCCATGTTTAGTCCTGACTCTGGGCACCAGCAGGAGGCCGGTCCCTGAAGTCCTCAGCTTGTGAGATGGTTCATATGGCACTAACATGTTGGAGATGTACTTTAGTGCTAGGCCATAGAGAGACTTGTAACAAGCAGAGCTGCTTTAAAGTCTATTCTCTGAGCCTTTGGAAGCCAGTACAGAGACCTGAGCTCAGGACTTATGTGCTCGTACTTCTGGTTCTAGTCAGGAACTCAAGCAGAGTGTTGTGGATGTACTGCAGTTGTCTTAACGCTCGTTTGGAGAGGCCAGTGAGCAGGCTGTTACAGTAGTGTAGCCTACTAGAGACAAACATATGGATAAATCTAACATAGACTTTTGAGCCCCTTATGGCTGGGTTGGTATCAGATAATATATGTCCAAAAAAGAGGCCACAATGAGACATTTCATATCTTATTAATACTCCCAGAACTATATCTTTATGATGAATTTTGGTCACTCCATCAATGCTGGCTGTAAATGGATGTCCAGTATTAGCTATGCCTATTTCATGAGGCTTATTATAACATGATTTACAATGGTAGATTTGAACAATTCATCATTTTCTCACATTCCACTACTATAACAAGTAAGAAACCGTGCATTTTCCCCCAGCAAAGTTCACTTTTGTAATAGCAGACAACAAGTAGCTTTTGTTTTGCCAACTTTTATCTTGTACTTATTGCTATATTTTATCTTTTTATGCAACCCCAGGCCCCCATATTGCAACTGTTGGCTACAGTGGCACATACTAATTCAATACTAACTCAGATGATTAGCTCTTCTGTTGCCTGATCATCATTGGTGTGTCTGAATGCTTGAGGGCTGCCTTGATGCCTGTATTTGGCTTGGAGTGGTACTTGCATGTATTCCATTGTCCAACTGGTAAAAAGACCCATTTAAAACACAAACTCACAGGGATCGGGGGGAACAGCTACTGGTTCTAATACAGGATTTGGATCCAAAATTATTGGGCTTGATTGGTCCAATGAATGTAATTTTGGTGATGAAGAAACCTTTGAATGTACGAGAGTGTGTTGGCTTCATTTGACATAAAAATGCATAGACAGTAGCTCAGTTGTTTGTCCACTGATCCGAAGGTAGGCGTTCGAATCCCGCCCTCGACATAAACATCACTGGTTGAGCGGTCAGATCCACTGAATGCTGTCATTGTGTCCTTGGGCAAGACACATAACCCCCCCATCGTCTCCAGTGTCTACGTACAGTGGTGTATGAACGTGTGTGTGGATGGGTGAGTGGTTCCTTCATGTAAAGCACTTTGAGTGGAAAAGCGCTATATAAAATCGTGAACATTTACCATGTTCCAGCAAACAATGAAATCTAAATACCAGAAAAAAATAGTCCTCTCACACTGACGTAGAACGGGGATTCCCAAAACATTCAGTCCCCCCAAAATAACCAAGCAACCGACTCCTACTGCAACATGAAATTCACAGCAGTATTACGGTGATTTTAAGTGGCATGTTATTGACATGTTATTACATCCAGTTTATGGTGTTGATTGAATATAAATAAAGGGAGTAACAAAAAATGGAAGGAAGGAAATGAAAGGGAAAAAATTGGAACCTCACTCAATAATTGTTTCTCTTTTTTCCTAATTTTGCACCCTTTCCCTCTTATTTTTTTTCTGTTTTATTACCTATCTATATCTATACACATGCGCACACACACACTTACACTCCCATATAAGAAGGACAGATGACATAACCTCGTCACCCGCTGCAAACCTTGATATATGCACAAAATTGCTAATGTCTTTTTCTTGTTTGATTATCTCTAATATATATATATATTAAAAACACTTTTTTTTTTTTTAAATGAGACCCAATTTGACTAAAAGATACTGTTCAATTCAAGAATTGAACAGACCTTGAAATCATCTCACGACCCCCAGCTTACAGCCTTGTGACTTTGGAAACCATGGCTGTTTATCAGATTTTGTATGTTCTTCACGCTTAACTCCATTCTTAACACTGACAATGTATTCTCGACATGATGTTAATCTTGCTTTCCAGCTACATCAAGCGGCCAAGTCATGTTTCTGGGTTAAGTGGGATTCGAGCAAGAAATTGGTTTTAGGTTAGCAAGCCTTTGCCATTAAGTCTTTGTAGTGAAGTGAAAGAACTGGCTTGCTCGTGTCCTGTCCTAATAAATAAATCACACTCGGACACAACCCCTCAGAGACGCACCATGGCAACATTGTTTGCTTAATACACAAATCAATATGTTTTATATTTCAGCATTTAACACGGCTCACCTTACACTGCATATTTTTAGCCCTGCTAGCGAGACCGTGCCCCCAGGAAACGCCAAAGTCAGACCCAAATCTCAGTGGTTCGGTGGAGTGGAAAGAGCACTGTATCCTGCCATGACCTGTTTGTTCTTCACCCTCCTCTGTGAGCACTGCAGATTTTCACAGGGTCAGGGCTGTGTACCAAGGAATTCAATTATATGCAGGATGAATGTGCATCTTATCAATAATGGAACTAAACTCTGTACTTAGATCTAAAACAAAACATTGCACACGGTTACATCAGGATTAAATTGGGACTTGTATACAGACGACATTTTTTGAGGACTTTTCACCATTCAAAAGATAGGATTTTTTGTTTTAAATTGTTGACTGCTATGGCGGTCTTATTTTTTCATCATGCTGAGACCTCCCTGCAATGACATAACAATACAGAACAAATATTATGCTTGTGTCTGCTATATAGTTATAATGTACGACACCAGTGGATCGCTATGCTAAACTATGCACATTTTAAATCGCAGTATTCATCTAAAACAACTTAATAAAATAAACAAGTCCGCTGACTTCTGCGTTAGAAAACTGTGGTTCCCAATGGGAGCTGACGGTGCAGTAAATGTCATCACAACAAAGAGTAGGCACCGCTGATGGATAGCTGTAGATCGTGCTAGCGAGTAGCGGATGTTTTTTTTATTTAACGACTACTTGACGCTGCCGAATCCTACATGTATCACAATTAAGAAAATAAAATTGGAGAACGAACTACGTAGAGAGCAGTGGGCATTTGCTGGTGGTGAAAACGAAGATTGATCGGCAACATGGCGTCTTGAAAATAAGTGATTAAAGATTGCTCAAACATGCACGAATCACTCCAAAACCAACTTTGAGAAGGTAAATGAGAAAAGGAAACAACTATAACATGGTTAAAAGCTCTGAAAAGTCAATTTTGCTGAAAAGGTTAAGGTATAATAGGTTATTGTCTAAATCAGATTTAAACTATGTCTTGCCATATCATTTTTCAGTGTCCCACCATAAGCAACACTGCGAGGACTTTTCGTTATTCAAAACACAGGATATTGTGTTTTCATTTGCTATTAGCTACGGCAACGGTCCAGCTTGGTTACCACTGCAACTGGTGAACCAGCCACGGCATTAGATAATAAAGTATGATGTTAATTACTAGGCATTCATTTACATGGTCTTTATTGGAACCATAACTAGCCCATTCGGTATTAATTAGTTGAATTGACTGACAGCTCTAAAACTAATGATTATCAAAGCACTTAGTGAAAAGTGATTAAACATTATTGAACTAATTGAATTTGAACTGTCGCTATTATCATCAGCTATGGTTGATTACACAGCACAATGACCCTGTTTGACCAACACAGTATTAGGTGTTTTATTCAGATGGTTGCATAAAAATAGATGTGGGTATATTATATATTACTGATATAAGGTCACAATTCTGTTATTTTATTAGCATACAGCTTTGATATAACACTACAGCAACATAACGCCTAAAGTCCTTGGCTTTGCTTTTTGGATTGATACAATTGGGCAATCAGCCTTCTCTTAAAATTCAACTTGTGCGCAATGCTGTGGGTTTTTGTTTTGTTTTTAAATTTTTCTCATTTGAGCCATTGACAAATACACCTTGATATGAGTTCTGTTTTTTTTATAAAGTTTGCGTGAGAGCTGTTTGCGATAGACACTGTGTGAAATGAAAATAAATCTACTTATTTTTGCTTCTGGCAGTGAGAATCTGAAACGAGGTAAAAATAGTATTTGCAAATCGCTGTCTTGCTGGACACTTGTCAAATGGCCGCGCGTGGCAGAGCAATCGTAATGCGCCGAGAAGCTAGCAGAGAAATAATAAAGCATAGGAGCATGTCAATAACATTATGTGGTATTAAGGCGTTATGTTCTGCCGCACCAATCCATCTTGTGGCACTGTCGGAGCTTTCATTTCACTCTGGGGTGGTCACATACATTTTAATCAGCCATTTGGCCGGCCGGGCTGACAACCGCTCCACAACAGCCGCAGATAAGGCCCATGATAAATCATAGCACCGCAGCCACAAGCTCCAGGCCCCGTTAGGAGAGCGGCGCCTACTTTTACATTTCTCCCACAATGCATCAGGCCAGTCCAGAAAAAGGGATTAGTGTATCGTCTCTTCACTGTCCAAGTATCTGGCTCTGAAGGGATTGGTCCATATGTATTTCATTTTTAATGTAAACATCTTGTGCAGTTGCATATTTTCTACAACATCAAAACTAGACTTTTTTACCCTGGTTGTTTTATTGTGACCCACTTTAACTTGATAGCATTTTTATTTACTTTTCATATTTTTCTTATTTTTTTTCCACAACCAACCACAACCACAACCACAATTACTCTTTGTTTTCTACCAGGCTTTGAGAGGTCAGTATGTATCTGAGAAATCTGAGATATAATGCTCAGATACATATGACATATTTTGTAACTTATAGAATATCACAAGCCATTACCAGAGCAACTCAAAAGTGTTCAAAATACAATTTGATATATTAGCTTGAGGATATGTGGGGCTTTATTTGGGTAATGCATTTGATTGGTTTCATGCCCATTTTTTTTTTTTTTTCTGTAAGCAAGTAGAGGAGAAGTGGAGTTGTAATAAATTGCGATTTTTAAAAACTTACTTTTATTAATACTGCAGCATATCAATCATCACATAAATGGGACAATAAGCTTTTGGCACCTATGAAAAGGAGAGTCTGAGTGCTTTCATTGGGCTCTCCTTGTAAAGAGAAAGAAGATATATAAAAATCATATGTAATGATGTGGAAATCCTTTAGTAGAGGAGAGACCAGTACAGGAGTGACAAGGATCATAGGATACATTATGAATAAAGCGATGAAATCAGTAGATAAAACACATAAAATGTTCAAATTGTGCCTTGATTGTTTTGGTTTGATTTTTTTTATCCAGAAAAATGAAATAAAGTGCTAGAACATTACCCATTTGCTCCAATGGGGATAATCACTGACCAGTACTCCCCTTTCTGATGAAGTATCATATGTAACATCACCAAAGCACCATTCTGACCAATCCTAATTTTTGCATAGTTCTTGTCAGTTCCTTCGGGCTTCAATCGAAAGCAGCAGATCTGATTTTGGAGTGTTTGTTTAGTAGTGTGTGGGCTTTATGTGGTAGTGTGTGTGAGCCTGAGTCTGCAGGCAGAGCCATAGGGACGCTGTCGGCTGTTTGTATTAGAACAGCACAAGACTGAAAGGCCCATGTGTCCTCAAAAGTCCTTGAATTGTGCTTTAGCTCATATATAAAAAAAACGTATACGGTTTATTCAGTGCTTTTACCATTCATTAGACCTGATGTGATATGCAGCTGGTATGGTACTCTTTTCATGCAGAATAATTAGGCTAACTGCACAATAGTGAGGGGTATCTATGTCAGTGTGGTAGTTAATTAGCAGTGCTGTTTAATGTTCTATTCACAAACCCAAGAACATATTGCATAAAATCATTGTTTCTTGACACTTTTTCCTTTGCAATGGGCTCAAGCTACAAAGAATTTTCAGTTTAGTTTTACAAATGTGATAATGTATGATTTACCATTATGTTCTAGTAGTGTAACTGGGACATCTGGCACGTGTCTAATTTATTTAAAATACAAAAATATAGAAAAAAATGCATAGAATATTTTTGGTAATTTTGGTACTAGTCCATTTCAGATAATATTCTTGGCAAGATAAAACATTACAGTGCTCTTCTTGCTAAAGGCTGGAGCTCCAATTACTGCACTGTTTTGACAGAGACAATAATTAGGAGTCAAAGAAGCTCATCGTATTAAAAATGAGACACTTTTGACGCAGCATCTACTGTTTATTTTCCCTCTCATTATGTTTAATATTAGACTTTTCCACACCAGCTTCATAAACAAACCACCGGAGATCAATAGAAGACAATATATATTTGGAGACGCTAAACTAAAGGCCTGAAGCTGCAGTTATGACAGTGTATGATAACACCTAGGCAATTAGCAAGCTCCAGCGACAAGAGAAAGAGGAACAACAGAGGGAGCGGGTGTCAACTTTGAGCTTGTTAACGTTCACACATGCTAGCTCAGCGCTACACTGATCTTTTCCATTATAGAAGACATCTAAACAGCCTGTGAGCTGCGGCTGAAGAACTGACAAAGAGATAGAAGCCAACCAGGAACTTTCAAATATAAGACGGGTGGAGGAGGGGAGGAGGATGCACAGATACAGACCAATCAAACACATGTTGTTATCTAGGAGTATATGGTGGAAGGAACTTAGGAGCCAAATGAAGGGGAGGGGCCTTAGTTAGAATGTATGGAAAATAGTAAAATAATGTGAGATAGGAGGAATAGACGGTAGGAATGTAAATATAGTCTATAATGTGTCTTATAGGTGTTTTTGGGCCATCTGCTTGTCTCCATTGATATATTACTGCTTTCACTTTATGCCAATACACATCTGCCTTGTGTTTATTCAGTTACATATGTTTGTTACTGATCAAAAATAATTCTCAAAATACACCTTTCCACACATCTAGATACAGATACATAAATATTCATCCCTGGTACAGAAATTCAAGAAACCAAAGCCAAGTTACGTCTGAACTGTAACCTTATGGCCCTAACAGCTTGTCAAAGCCTGATCTCCTCAGATCTCAGAAGCTAAGCAGGTCTGGGCCTGGTTAGTACTTAGACGGGAGACCCCTCTGAATATAAGGGGCCACAGCGGGGCACCAGTGGCAAAAACTGTTGGCTGTAAGGCACCTTACCCACGTTGCCAAGTATGAAAGTGGTGTGTCTGTGTGTGAATAAGTACTGGTGATGATCGGACGGGCCTCTGTGTGTCCAAAAAGCATTATATAAATCTGATGCAATATTATCATTATTATTATTATTATTACCTGGCCATGTGGCATCACCAGTTTATCTCCATAGAGCCATACTGTGGAACATCTCAATGACATCTTTATAGAGCCCCTCCTACAGGAAAGTTACACCTTTAAATAACGTTTGGTGTTGGCAGGCTCATAAAAAATATGTCACTGCTGACATAACAGAGAAGACATGGTCATGTTATTGATGTGGAGGATATCTCACCTTAATGACTTTGGCACTTGATTACATTAAATTGGATGAAGTGTTAGCGCTATATATTTAATAGCTAGACCTTTCATTATAGATCTTAATGTCACAGTCACTTAACTTATGCTAATCGTTAAAGCTATTATCATATTCAGACACAACATTGGTTTCTATAAGGGACTAGTGTTTCATCTTTGACTTCAACCATATCTCTTTACATTGAAAATGTTGCTTGTTTCTTAGCTCTAATGAGCATTATAGAGTTATAACCCAAATTCCTACCCATGATCCAAACATATTGAAACAGTTATAGTCTATTTAACAGGATTTAATATCAACTTTTAGATTGGAGTGTTTATTTATTTGTGCTACTAAAAAAAAGCACTTAATTCAAATTTTGGTAAATGGTAAATGGTCTCATTTTTATATAGCGCTTTTCCACCTTCAAGGCACTCAAAGCACTTTACATCAAGAAACCACTCACCCATTCACACGCACACATTCATACACCAGTGTACGCAGACACTGGAGGCGAGGTGGGTTAAGTGTCTTGCCCAAGAACCCTAAGTCAGCATTCATTTGTGGGAGCTGGAATCACACTGCCTCTACTAATGATGTTTTTTGTTTTGTTTTGTTTTTTGTCAAGAGCGGGATTCGAACTGCCAACCATCGGATCAGTGGACAAACACTCCAACTGAACCACTGTCGCTAAGGTTGACATGTATATTTCTCTATAAAGTGAACAGATAACAGTGTAATGAGGGACTAGCTCACTCAAACTGCAAAACAATTGACCTACAGGTACAAATATTGCAACCTGAAAGCGTTAGTGTCTATGGCAGAGGCCTGTATATGAGTCCTGATAGATCCCCATTACCTCTGGAGTGACCTCTCACCGCTCAGTTCATTAAGCCAAGCCACCCCAATGTCCAGGGCTCCAGTCTAGATTTAATCACATCCCTTCTCCTCACGCCAATCACGATCACCTGCAGATAAACCTCCACAGGACAGCACCCGGAGGCCCCTACTTTTTCACCCGGGCTAATTTGTGAGCAGCAAGGGTCCAGCTACAGGCCAGGGGTCAGCTGATTGAAAACATGCAGGAGGAGAGGGTGCCAAGGTGCTCCTGATGGGGGGCAAGTCTGCAATTATAAAGTTCATCAGCATTCGGCTCGTGGCTAAGTGGAGCGTTACCTTCAGAGTGGTGCGTGCTAATAAGACCAGGTCCTTAATGGGGAATACTACGGTGCTGGTCTTTAGCTAGCCACAGTGTAAAGGTAATTTCACACACTCGGATACACCTGTGAGCTGCGCTGCCTCCTACAGAGCCCTCTGCTAAATGTCCTCAGTCCAGCTTTAATTATACACTGTCTCAACTGTCGCCAAAGTGAATTAAATACAAGTACAGGCTGTGCTCACACTGGAGGGAACAGAGGGCTGCAAGGATCCATTATCAGCCAGATCAGTCACAGCCACATTCAGTTTGCTTCTACCAGCTGACTCGATTTGACCTTTAAAAAAAAAAAAAAAAAAGAAAAATAAGACAGAACTATGACCAAAATAAATCTAGTTATATCAGTTAATGATCTGATATTTTGTGTTTAGTTCACACCTTTTGTTGTTCTCATAGACTGTATAAAGAAGTGAGTGTGACGTCATCCATAGCGTTCGGCTCCAGTCAAATGAAGCTCATTGAGGCTAGTAGTTATAGGGGTGAGTTTGGAGTCCAGTTCCATATCTGGAATTCTGACCACGAGTATCATAGCAACCAAAGAGCCAATCTGGAGTGAAGCTGCTAAAGGTAACGCCCCTTCCCTTCCCACACCACTGGTTTGGCAGGGGATGGGTGCTTAACAACGCTGTCAGTGAAACCTGTTGCTAATGCTAGCGGGAGCGACCTTGAGGAAAGAAGGCATTGGATTTGTCCGGTATTAATGTTTATATCTTGATTTACGGACACAATAGCAAAATAAATATACCGGGATCATGTAGAGTGGGTTTATGTGAACATTTTAGGACCAAAATGACGAGGCTCACTGCAGTAGTTACAGAGAGAGGGGCGACAGTTTAAAGTGAATTGGAGCCGGAAGCGTCGCCATGATCACTTCCTATTTATATATAGCCTGTGGTTGTTCTTGTAGCTGTTTATGTGTTGTTGTTAATGTAACTGCTTTTGTATGTGACACACAGTTGCTGTGACAAGTCGATGTGAAGGTTCTATTGGTCAGTTACTGGTCTGTTTTGGAGACTGACTCTAGAAGTTGAGACTGCTGTTGTTTTCTCGTTGTTTTGGCTTGGGTTATGGCCTACAGTAGCCCTTGCGTTCAGAAAATAAACAACCAGAAGAAATTTGGCGTCCTTTACATCGCTAATGTATTTATTTATTTTGTAAAATGGGTTGTATTTACTTACTTGTTAAGTTAAGTGTTTCAGGAAGTGTTTTTACTTTTCCCTTTATCCCAATACACAACATTTTCTAAATACAAATATATCACAAAACCCTGGTTGAAAAAAGAAAGGATTAGGGCCACATGACTTTGGGAGGAAATCTAATTGTGATTACATTTGCAATTAGATATACTGCGATAAATGATAATATTGAAAGTACTTTATGCCACTGATACAATAACAATAATGCAAGATAATAATCCCAGTGAACCATTTTTAAATAAACAGTATCATTATGTGGCATGAGCTGCAACAAATAAATAGCAGAATGAAGCAATAAGTAGCCACAGAAATTACTTTTTCAACCCTCTACAGCTCAGATGTTATCGTATTACAACAAAAATACCCAAAATGCAAAGAAATTGTACACACGATCAATTTTGAGCCTCAAAATATATTGTTCCAGCTTTCATATATTAAACAGTAAGTCAGTATAGTAATTATCATGACAGGGCTATTTGCAATAAATGTTTGCATGTTCTAAACTCTAGGTACAACAAGATTTTCTACAAAAACAATGGCTATTTTGTTCTCTATTATCTAAATCAGTGGTTTTCAACCTTGTTTTGTCCTGAGTACTCCCTAAGCTTTCTTTCACACTCCAAAGGCAAATAAAACCTTTCCGATTATCCCTCAGTAAGTGCTTGCACACCACAAGAGATCCCTGTACCCCTGGTTGGAAAAAACACTAACTAAATAATTACCTAGCTTTTTGTGATTTGATAATTGCAATATAATGTGTAGCTTGTAACTCTGAGTAAAAACATGAGTGACATTTGAGTGTGCCGATCTTCCTGCCTCTCTCTGACCTCTCGTTGTGTGGTGCCATGTTGTTTACAGGCCAGCTGGCAGCGGGCACATGTGAGATAGTGACACTGGACCGGGACAGCAGCCAGCCCCGGAGGACCATCGCCAGGCAGACCGCCCGCTGCGCCTGCAAGAAGGGTCAGATCGCCGGGACCACGAGAGCCAGACCAGCCTGCGTGGACGGTAAGAGGGTGGATGGGTGCTGAGGGGTGGATGGGTGCTGAGGGGTGGATGGGTGCTGAGGGGTGGATGGGTGCTGAGGGGTGGATGGGGTGCTGAGGGTGGATGGGTGCTGAGGGGTGGATGGGTGCTGAGGGGTGGATGGGTGCTGAGCTGAGAGTTTGACTAAGTGAGCAGAGTTGGTTTTATGTAAGGAGGATTGCCTTATAGATTGTTTGGCCTACTATTGAAACATATATGGCAGCAGAGGTCTGGTTTTGCCCAAAAAATATTTCTAAAGACTTTTTTGTTCTTATAATAATAAAAAAAATAATAATAATAATAATAATATGCCGTATGCAACATCATGGGGCTTCATCACTAATTCCAGTGACTAAGTGAAGTGAAAGTAAATGGTTAAGTATATATATATTTTTATATCAACACTGTATTGACCTTATTCCGCTCTGCCCACTTTTGCCGTAAATGCCACTAAACTGCGCTGTCTTTGTGTTGGCACTTCCAGTTAAGCGGGAATCCCATTCATTTTCAGTGAAGAATTTGGGAAAAGTTTTACCGTTAAAATATGAAATAGGTTGATTTGGGTAAAGCGTTCAATGTTCATGTGACCAACGCTGTGAAGTCAACGATGCACCAATTCTCTGGGAGGCTTTAAAACGTCTTTGTAGTCATTGTAGAACTTATGTTCTGTCAAAATCGGCAGCCCCATGCAAAATAGTACAACCCAAATGACAATGACGGCGCCAACGGCAGCTCCCAGAATAAAGTGAATAGGTTGATTGGTCATTCCATTCTTGTACAATTTTCTTGTAGCATCATTAAAACATTAAGACGACAATTGGAACTACTCCATCTTTTATGGGTCAACATCAACAGCCCTCTTTATTCATTCATAAAAGATGCACATTCTGGTGGAGGGTCTGCTCAAAATACCTTCAAAAACATGGATTTGTACTGTGAGCAGGCTTGCCTCTACACATGTCTAACACGTAACTTGGCCTTGACGCCTCTTCTGTTTGTGTCCATGGTGGTTTATTTAATAAGATAAGATAAACCTTTATTTGTCCCACAGTGGAAAAATTACAATGTTTCAACACAAAGGTCAAGTATCAGTATTTCAGGATAAGTGTTTTCACGTTTCCCTTATATCTCAATACACAGAATTTTCTAAATACAAATATATCATAAAACCCTAGTTGAAAAAAGGAAGGATTAGGGCTGCATGACTTTGGGGAAAAAATGTAATTGTGATTATATTTGCAATAAATGTTCACAGGTTCGCAATGCACATGTAAACAACACCAGGAGCATTTAAGAGAAGACTGGAATATGAACTAATAATCAAACACAAGAATCCTTTGAATTTCAGATCGTGTTTGTAGAGGTCTAAACTACAGGTACAACAAGATTTGCTTTGACAATGGGGAAATTATAGTGTTGCAGCAGGAAAATGCTATAAAAATTAAGATCAAGATAAGTTATACTATAAAGATTTACAAGAGACAAAAACTAACACAACACTGTGACAGTAAAGCTACGCATACTGTTCATCAGCGGTGGCGCCCCCTGACAGAAAAGTAGCATAGTGCACCTTAATGCTGCTACTCACCACCCAAATGCATTTAATGAAGTGGTTTAATTAAAATAGTTAGACCTTTGCATAAATCTTAACATTTGAAGTGGGCCAGTTGTGTGGAAATGAAGCCATCTCTAGAGGCTGACTGGTGTTAATGGTTTGGCGGCCTGGTTTTAAGCAGAGGCTTAAGGTGGATCAGTCTACAGTGTGGAGCGGGCTGGATCACAGCGCTGCTTTGTGCTGCCTGTAAAGCCCAAACCAAACCAATTTACACTGAGTCATTTCAACATGTGGCTGCAGGGGGCCCATAATCCCACCAGCAGCACCAGGGCTTAGACAGGCTTTCATCAAATGAGGAACTCTTATTTACGAAAGGCAGATTTTTAGACTGGAAATATCCGTGTTAGTAACATGGATATTTATTTCCTTTGATAAGCACAAATCGTGTTATGGTGTTTACAATGCATATCGACAGGGCAGAACAGCATACCTAGCAGCGAAAGTTCATACGCCAATCAGGTTTGTGTTGTACCATGACTGTACGACAAGCTTTACTTTTAGGAGGGCATTGCAAATGACCCCGGGTACTTTTAAAAGTTGAATGAGATTACTGAATGTAAGAAAGGATCAACCCCTGAATACAATAGATTTTACTTACATAAACATGATCTTCATTAATGTCTTTTATGTCGTCATTGAATTGTGATTATAATGACAAAGAAAAACTGAGTCCAATGTAATTAAATTAAGATTTGTACCTGACCTCAAAACAGAGGTATGACACTTGAAAAAGACACTTCAGAAAAACAAGGTCTGTCTTTTATATGTGGAGCACTTGACACACTCAGGGACATCGTGTCAAGCAGAGAATTCACACTTTTATTTTTAACACAGTTGTAACAAAAGCACTGGCTCCTGTTACGTGCATTCAAAATCTCAATCTAAAACAACATGTAAACTGCAAACTGATTTCTTTGAGATCATGATCCCTCTGATTACTCAAATCAGACTTTGTGGTTTGCATCTCATTTCAATAATATTAAAGGTCTAGAAATCAGATAACAATCAGATTTTTTTTTTGTGTGAATGTAAACAAAGCCACTGATGGACCTTTTTTTTTTTTTTTTTTAACACAATATCAATGAGTATTATGCAAATGTACTGTAGCCTGGCCAGTCAGTGCTACACTTTTCCTATTCTGTAAAAATAGAATAGAATCTAGGACTGGTTTTATCTCCCTGCTAATATTAATCATAATCATAACAATACTTATATATACAACGCTTTTCATGACACTCAAAAATGCGTAAACACACCCACGTTAATTGCATAGTCTGTTCTTGTCAAAACAAACATTGCAGTGTCTATATAGGAAAGAAAAAATACATATACATATACATATACATATACATGGCTAACACCACTTTTCATACACTTCTACTCTGACACTTTTGGCAGAAGCTCATCGGGAGCTTGTCATTTGTCCCCCAAAATAGGTAATGGCTAAAAAGACAGCAGGCACTCAGGTTTATTTTTAGTGCAACGGATTCTAACTATTATTAAATTATTATAGCTCTGCTCCATTGAAAATGCCTTAGTAACCTAGGGCAGTGGTCCATTGTTGTGGTAAAGAGCCAGCTACCAGCAAATGTCATGATTTTCTGAACTCTAATCAGATCTATACATTGTAACTCCATGCGCTGTAGTCACACCACAGCCCTCCTATTAGAGCCATTGATGTAAATCCACTGTATCCAGATGGTATCGAATGGCATTCATCACAGTGTGGGTCTAGAGGAGCCGTGTGGCATTTATGTGGGCAAGATATGGGCTTTGAGTGGAGGGCTCTGGCTTATCTACAGGTTTAGACTGGAGGAAGAAGAGGAGGAGGAGGAGGAGGAGGAGGAGGGTGGCACTGCCTTTGAGCGGAATCAGTACTCAACCTTAAAAGAGAGTTATAGTCATACTATGAGCCAGGAATACACTCACCTAAGGGGTATCTATATACACAAGACATGCAGCAGAATTTGAGTCACTACGCTTTTTCAGTTCAAGAAAAACTGCCCTTCTGTCGCTTAAAAAGTAAAAATTTTGAAAAGAATTTGAAAATTTACTATGACAAACATCACCTTCTGTGTCATTTTTGGGGTTTTGTTGAATGTTTGTGTTCACATTCACAATGAAAATGAAAGCAGGGCTACTGTTGAGGTATTCCACGTTTTCTTCCTTTAAAACCTGTAGTGACTGTTGTGTCATAAAGTAAATTTCTGGACAGGTTTACAATAAAAACATATACATCATCTAAATGCAGCATCTAACCACTGAATTACTTAAAAACAAAATGAAATATTGACTTTATAAACGACTTTAAATATACATTATAAACAGTATCAGTGCATCCTTTTCACTCATATAAATATATAAAAATAACCCATTCAACACATCATCATCCAAACTCCAGCCAAGTCTTAGCTCTAGTCTAATCTTTGACTTTCCTAAGAGTAAATCGCCTCTCTGTTGCATAAGTAGCCTGTCCACCATCTCTAATTCTATGCTCTCAGGCCTCTTTACCTCTGTACTTGATGACTTTAAGAGCTGGTATTGATTTGCATTAGGGGGTAAGAGACTCACAGGAAGTATTGCAGTGAAATGACCAGCTCCCATATAAGTAATAGTGACTGGGGATTCTCGTGCTGGGTCAGGGCGGTATAGCGTTGGCCGTAGCCATCGCTCAGCCGGTAGTCCTAGCCCGAGGTGAACGCGTTTGTGGGTTGCTGTAGCTTTGATGCCGACATTGATCAAAGGCTGAGCGATGGCCTCTCTCTCCTAAAGGGACTGGGGCTACTGTGCTACTGTGGATTAGCCCTGTGGTCCTCAGCGCTACATGGGAAAAACAGTATCCAAACATTTAAAGCTGTACTGTGTCACTTTTCTGGTGGAGGGTGCACAATCTGCTAGTCATGTTATTGCTTTGCTTGCAATGTTCCACAGTATGGCATTAGGCTTCTATATCTCCATAATGACAGCACCAGGTCAAGTTTCAGGTCAGATCTGAGGGGAAGCAAGTCCACTCACATTAAGGCAGATTTTTCAAGGTAGTTTTGAGTAATTAAATACATGGAAAATAGATTTATTTTTAACGTCAAAACAATAATATTTCCATGGACACAAGCAAGAGGTGGACCCCCCATCAGAAAAGTTACA
>KN475046.1:0-13972 GCA_000787095.1 Periophthalmodon schlosseri
TGATTTCCTGGATTTTTTCCCCCATTCATATTTGTCCATGCAGTGTTCGTGGGCTTCTTTTCACATATAGAGCCAGGACTTCCCTATAAGAGAATGCTAGAGGAACATTGCTGGTTAAATAAATGTTAAATAATGAGCAAATAAAGCTCTGCAAAAAATATGAACAGCTAATACTCCATACAACACCAGTAGTTCTAAGTTTTTTGTTTGTTTGTTTTCCCATACACAAAAATACCCTGTATGTTTGCTTTCTGAATTACTCTGAACTAAAGAATAGAATTTTTATAAGTTGTGACTGTTTAGTTTCCAATTGAATGAATGTAGTATAATGACACCTCGTCCTTCTTGTTGAATGGTTATGATTTAGGATTAGGTCAAATACATAGTACATTAGTGTAGCATTTTTCAGACTTTTTTTTTCAATAAATTGATGAGATGCAAAAGCCACAAGTATTACAGACAGCATTTTGATGAGGTGAACAAATGTGTGCGTGTGGTCAGACGTGTTTGAAGCTTCAGGCAGTGGAACTGGATGTTTCTGGAAGCAAAGTATCAGAATCAAAGCCAATCGATACTCCTGACCTTGTTAGAATCAAAGAGCTGTGATGGTCCTCCCCTGCACACACGCCTTACCCTGTATTTATGGAGCTAATGATAATGAGCAATCAATAAGAGATTATGAGACTTTAAGAACTGAGGAAGACAGAGATCTGTGCTCACAAATGACATTTTCTGTATTTTATACAAATTATAAATTTAGTATGTAAGTTAAATTATGCAATTAAATTCATCATTAGTAGGTCACAAAAAAATATGAATGGGCAAACACTTATTAATAGATTCCATCTTAATAAAGAAATAATTACATATTTTTTATTTATTTATCTAATAAATAAAATACAGCCCCACATTCGAATAAACGGAGGTTGCAACAAAAAGGTTATCCAATGCCATGCAAAAGATGAAAGTAAACTGCTAGTTGCTGCATAATTAGGGTTTTATTAAGATAAGTACAAATATATAGGCTAGCTGTGCCTTCAAGTCAGAGCAGTTCTAGTCCTTGTGCTTTCAACACTTTTCTCAAGTTTTTTCCCTCTGAATCAGAGCTCCCAATAATGCACAACAGCTCCACTTTGAAGTTTAAAGTTCATGTTGAGTTCAAGTGGAGATAAAAATATATGAAAAATCTGGGAGCTTCGCGTCACTTTCAACTCACAAGCAGAACAATTTTACAGTTGATTTTTTAAGAACCCAGCACATTGACCTTCTCTGACAGCTGCATGTTTATAGGCTGTACCTGAATGCTCTTGGGGGAGGGACCGTCTTGTCTGTCAGTGTCTAAAGCTAATTACAGGACTGACAGAGCAACATGACAGTTTTAAATCTTCCAACTTATATGCGCTGAGTGCTTGTTTATTTCTGGATTTCTTTTGACTTTTGAGTTATGTTCTCATCACACCTTAATATTAGTCTATTGACAAATCAGATCACAAGTCCCAAAGTAAATACATTTGAGGGTTTATTTCCATAAAGTAATGCAGGTTAGTCCAAGATTATTCAAATACACAATTTGAATAATATATCATTGTGTTGAAGTGAACACATATTTTTGAAAATAGCTAAACTTGAGACTTTACATATTAGATTCAGAAAACAAAGGTAGAATACCCTACTTCTTAAATAGGCTATTCTACTTTTGACGTGTAGTCAAACAGTGCCCTCTAGAGGTAATTGATCGTACCGCAGTTTTGCCTGCCTGCCTTTAACATTTTCTTCGCTCAAATCGTCAGATTATCTTAATCTGAATTTGGAAGTGAGATTAAATGTTACCTTTTGTCACGCCGTCTCAGAATCTGTATCTCTGCAAATATCGAAGTGGATTTAAATTTAATTTATGTCTGTAAATTAGGCACATATTTCTCTTTTGAACATTGAACTCTTATTTTTAACCTATAAATACGGTTTCCGTGCCCCAGTCATTATTGGGCAGTTTTGTGATGTGTGAGGTCAAATGGCAAAACCATTAACATTATTCGTATTATTAAATACATTATAGACAAATACACTGACTAAACGTGTTATGGCCAATAATGATACTATTTATAGATAAGGGATAATAATTCTGCTTGAGCAACGTTCACTTTTACTCAGATTTTAAATGGATATACAATATTTTCCATACGGTCATTGATTATTATAAATGTGAGGGGTTAGATGATGCTTCACGCGCCCAACAGAAGAGGAAAGGTCTATAAATATGACCATCTCTAATACATAGTTTGTGGGCTCCCAGTCGTGGCTCTGCCTCTGGCTCCCTCTGTCAGAGCCAGTTGTTACTGCAGACTGGCCTGAGTCTAATCCGTCAAACTAATCACATCCAGCAGAAGAAGTCTGGTTTGTGGTTTGTGTTTGCAGCGCTGACCCACATTCATATCATTTTATCTTTCTAAACTCATTGACTCCATTATTTGTCTGTTCTTCTTCGCTATGACATGTGGTAATGTTTCATCCAAAAGGCATTCGGAGAATAAATGTATTTATTTACTGAAAGAAATACTTAGTGGACTGAAAAAGATGTCAACAGTCTCTTATATGTCTGGCTATTCCAACATAACACAACAACACTCATGTAAATTAACACAACACAGTAGTCTTTATTAACTCCAGATTCACAATGACTCAAGTGTTGGTGACAGTAAATGTTTACCAAAACAGTTAAGTCGTAAATCTAATGCTGGTAACGTTTATTTGTGGTTTCTCCTCAAAATATAAATCATATACCCACTCCGAAAACAAAATGCACCTAAAATATTAGGCTACTATAACATCATTAAAAAGTAAGCTAATCAAATATGCAATACTATCATAATTCAGAGCTGTGTGCCTTTTTTAAATATCTCAAACGGGGCAAGGCAGGGTACACAGGTGAGGACCGCACTTACCTTTGTGGTGAAGCAAGATGAAAAATAAATCCTAGATATGAGGGGAAACCAAGTTAAGTGCGTGTCTGCAATATGAACTGGAAGCTAATTAGCAACGCTTGCTAATTTGTTACTTATTTATTATTGGTGATGTGTGCTCATAATTTATGTCAAGCTGGTTTTGGTGAAGACATTCTGTATACATCTGATAGAATTGTGTATTACCATGCACAGACTCAATTTTACAGAATACAAGACACAAGTCTGCATTTAATTATAAAGCGTTTTATTGTCCGATAATCAGGAAATGCGCATTAGCATGCTAGGCGTTGTTAGCTTTACCGTCACCCAAAACTCCGCTCTAGTCTCTGATAGTTGGGAAAAGTGCTTATAAACTTGTCACGGTTAATAATTGGGATGCTCGGAATGCATAAGATGAGTAATGATTTAAGACTTAAAAATCAGGTAGTCCTACAGCATCTGTAAGTTATCTGTAGACATTAGTGAGTAAAGATGAGCGAGTGTTGACTGTGTTCAGCGGCAGCCCATATGTAGTGAGCTGTGAGTGTGTTCGTACATATCAGCTGTGTGACAGATTTCACATCCTCTCTCTGTTCCCACCACCTCTGCTGCAGGACGTCCTCACAACATTTGTTAATGCACACATTGCACAGTGCTCACACAGAAATATGCCTCACCTCTGTTTAAGTAGCCTACATGTTGTTAAAGGTACACTAGTGGATGGTCTGTCACCGGCTTGTCTGCACAGAAAGGTCATTAATATTCCACAGTATGGCATTAAACTTATATTTGTGGAAAGAAGCAGATGACACCACAAGGCCAATTTTGTGATTTGTGATCCGTGGAGAGGCAACCCTCTCATACATGTAATTTTGAGTAGTAAAAACACTCCTAATAAAATAAATGTAACATAGATAATGCCACACTGTGGAACATTCCAAGCAAAGCAATAACATCTCTATGGAACCAAGAGTGGTGGACCACTAAAAGTTACAGTACACCTTTCACTATTTGAGTCTTTGTTAATGATTTTGTTTTTTGGATACTTGTACATGATTGTGATTTTTTTTTACATTTTTTTTTTCAAAATCTATTGCTAAATCTTGCGTGTGTGTGTTGAAAAATAAATAATAATAATTATGATTTAAAATTAATGTGCGCTATATACGATATTATTTTGGCACAGTAAATGTAAACACAAGAGCACGTTGATGGCCACTGCATGTTTGCACTGCATTTCCGCCATTACCATTGTTGCACTGTTGTCTGTTGTTTCATCGTGCTCCATAGTAACAGTAGGATCGTCCGGTTCAGTCCAGGACACACACTGCCCCGGTCCACTGAGAGAGAATGTGCCATAACCCACTAGAGCAGAAGTGGAATTTCACGTCTACAATTATCGAACAGCGGGAGGCAGGTGAGATTTGAGTGAGACCCGAGTGGGGAAAGAATGCCAAAGTCAGGGCCGATACAAAGAGAAAAACAAAGCAAATACATGTGTTCTTCTGTTTACTTTATTTTAAAAGAAACATATAGGGGTAAATGAGATGGTACACAATAAGATGGCAAATATTAAAAAGAAGGCATGGTAAATAAATGCAAGTGATGACAGTTGTCGTTTTATATTAACAGACAGAACAGTACAGTACATTTTGACAGTCTAATATTATGACTGCTATTTACACATATTGGCACAACAGATTCTTTGTGCACAGTGTCATAAGCTTTAAGGAATATTTACTATAGATGTTTATAAGTGGTAATCTTTCATATACCTGGAATTAAATTTACTCCCAAAATATGAAACAAAATGTGTCAAAAGCCAATAAAAAATAGAAATATCCTAGATTATCCTACATGTTGCGTTTACATCAGATTACAGTACGCCATTCCACCATGTTCCACCTGCTTTATACAACTGTAAACCATATTTGTTTGGTGGGAAGTACCACTCTTGTTCCACATGTATACACACGTCATTGCCTGGTTCAAGTCAAATATGGGTTCCTGGACTTTAAACTATCTATGCTAAATAATGGGTTACTTTTTACGGGAATTGGTTGAATAAAGAAAGAGGAAAGGTAAACTGAAGGTGTAAATGACTAAATCCCTAACCTTTTTGTAGACACCCCGCAGCCAAACACAGGGCCAGGCAGAGGGGACTTTCCTGCTGTGTACCATGGAGCAGCCACTATTCATACTGGAGAAATTGGAGAGAGGACTCTCCGATCCAGATCTTACAGATGCAAAAGCCTGTTTTTCTCCTGTGACCACTGATTTATCCCATTTGCTTAAGACTGTATTTTATTTAGGCATTTTGGTCAAAATTTAATTCCATAGTATTTCACATTCATCTCAATTTTAGAAAAGACAGATATGCTGGCTGTCAAATTCCCCAGAATTCTTCTAGTTAAAGACACATATGTTATAAGGCAGTAGTAAAACATTAAAAGTAGCACAAAAGGAAAAGTAGGTGGTATATACACCTGGGCATAGCAACAGGTTACACAAAACATACCCTGAATGACAGATTCTCCTGAAACTACAAAACAGACAAGCTCAAGTCTTAAATGCCTCCAGGACCATATGAGACAGTAGAATTTTAGATTGTTGTCAACATTACTGCCATGTTTGTCTGTTTTGTGAACTTCAGTGAGATGGTTTTGAGATACAGTTTTAAAAAACTGAAAGGTCTGAAGACTCTCCCAAACTACAAGTACTGCTCCCTTTTCTCTGGTGGGGTAGTTTTAACATTTGCTCTGCAATTCAAAAGGAAAAAGACATGTTTCAGTCAAAGTACTGTGACATAAAGAAACTAAGAAACTACAGCCAAACATACATTTACAAACCAAATGTGAAACAATAAATCAGCACAACATAAGACACGTGATGCAACCAATGTTAGCTTGCATACAATGTAGGAAGCGCCGGTTCTAAGAGGAGATATTCTTGAAAGTCCGTATTTACAGATAATCTGAAATAAGGGAATCAATGCATTTGAGTGGAATGTAACTACAACAGGTAGTGTTTAAAGTACAGAACTGGGGTAGACACTGGGACAGTCCACGATAATAGGGCCGGGGCTGATCATTCATGGACACTAGTCTCACTCAACAACTCTGCCCTGAATTAGAGAAGAGAAGAAGACAGAAGCCAGAGAGATAGGGTTAGAGGACTGAAGGACCAGATAAGCTTTTACATATGTCATGAGACATACATACATGATGAGGGTTAGACAGGCAGGTTAAAGCTGGGAGATGAATGCATAAAGCATGAAAACTAATCCAACATGAAAGTGTTACTTCCTGCAAGGCCTGTTCACTAATGTATCCAAAGGTCAGAGAGGAAAGAATTCTGGAACATGGCTCCCCTTGGTATGAGGGAGAAAACTGTTCTGAACCTGATTGTTTTTGAGTAGTTTTAAGGGCACAGCTGTGGCTGACAGCCCAGTGATGTCCAACAACCTTACTCAAAGAGACTAAAGGCTTTCAAAGACCTACATTCTTCATCAGAGAATAATAAAACCCTCTCTAAGCAAGCCACTGCAAAGAAGAGGATTTCCTAGAAACTAATGTCTTTTATCTGGAAGAGGAAGTGATTCAATAGAAACCATAATGTTGAAGTAGAAGGAGACTTAAGAGTTAATTTAGACCAACGTTTAAATGAGCTTATTAGAGTGACCAAATAAATGTATTTAAACATGTAGTAGCTTTGGTTAGCTTATTGTTCACTTTTAGTGTTAGCTGCATGACAGAACATAGCTTGCTGTGACTATGGGTTATTTGAGTTTATGAGACATTTCATGATTGGGTTAAAACAGGTATCAGTGGCAGTTAACAACAACACACGATTCTTTTTTTGAATGAGACATCTTCATTATGTCACACATATACATAGAAAATGATCACCTGTTTGCATTGTTGCAACTGTGGCTGTGCAATAAGCACTACAGGTCATCCCCATCCCCCAGTACATGTAACATCATATTACCCATCTTGAATGACGATAATAATAATGACCCTTTTATTTCTGTAGTGTTTATAAACTGCAATTGCAACAGTGGACAGTGAATATAAAAACTGAATTGAAGCTATATGAGGCAGCTCCAACCAGGAAGCATAGGACAGCCTATGTACAGTGCATACTATTATCAAAGCATTCCCTATTGTCATTTAGATTTAGAAAGTTTGTTTTCAAGGTACTAGTATGTAAGGGTTTGGACTACAGAAGCAGTAAGATCAAAATAGTTTAGATATAGAAGAATACCTTGTTAATTGCAGTCTTTGGTTTTGAGTAATAGATCTATGAATGTGTAAAACCTGTCCTGTGCTATCTGTTTGGGTGTTGCTCTTGTAGGGACGGGGGTTACACGTACTCCCTGGTTGTGGAAGGCTGTGATTGGCGGTAATATTGCTGCCCTCGCATTTCCTCTTTGGAGCAGGAGCAGCACAGGAGGGAGCCGCCCAGGATGGTCAGACTGGCCGCTGCCCAGCCCACAAACAGTGCTGAACCAAACTCGTATCTGAAGAGATAAATTTCAGCCATGACAAAAAGCAAACACAGAAATGTCTACTTCATGCTGCCAGAGCTGCTACAACACAACCACAACAAAACTAGAGTTGATGAAAAAATTATGATTTTTACAAACCTGGCATTGGCTGGGGTGTTGGGATTGAAGAACTGATAAGACACCTGAGTGGCATACCAGGACACAGACACCAGTGTGCATAGACCTGGAAAAAGAACAGATATATTTAATAATAATTTAAAAATGTCCACTTCTAGTTTACAACTCTTTAAACATGGCTGTTTATCTAAATCATCTACGGTTAACTCCTTAGACAAAGCCTCCTGCTCTCATAAAAAAGATCAAATTGTTACTTTTCAGGGTTTTGAAAGGCAGAAGAGAATCTTCTGTAGATGTTGTCCAGGGAACATCCAAGAGGAGCAGTGGCTCTACTATGAGCACTACACAAGTAGTACATTATGACCTTAAATACATATAATATAATATAGTATAATCTTACCTGCAAGCAGAAAGAGTGCTCCACCAGTGACAGCGATGCGTGTTTTGGTGGTGGGGTTGTTGTCGCCCACCTTAGTACATTTCATCCCCACCACACTGATGATGATGCCCATAAATCCCAGTAGCACAGAGATCACCATGAGGGCCCGGCATGTCTGGATGTGGACTAGATATAAGAGAAGACAGATTAATCAATCATGTCAAAAACACTGAAGAAAATTAGATTAGACGAGAATGAAGCTATGCAAATGGGTGACCACTTTCAGTCCACCACTGTCCATTTTGACATAACCAAGAATGTAAAAAACAAAATATCTGAGGGAAAGGGAACACCAGAGAGATGTCAATATCAACAACGAAAAAATGTGATGGCATTTTTGAATAAAATATGTTTTTACTTCCTTCTTTTGTAGTGTAGCATTTCTATTTATTTTTTGTGATCAGATCAAGTTATTGAGGGTTCTTTCCCGACCAACTTTTTTTCTCCCTTCGCTTGATTCGCAGCCAAGTATTCAGACCTTGAATGCTCCTCATAACCCTCTTGCGGCTCATTTCACAGCACTTTTGTCGTCACAACCATCTAATGATCTACCTACACTAACCCGCACACATACATAACTCTGTGGGCTGCACATACTTACACATACACACACATGTAAGTATTGGGACACACAGCAGCACAATGACAGTAGGTGGAGCAGCCCAGATGGAGTCATGCTGTGGCTGTAGGAGGCGTGCTCCACATGTTGGACACAGTGGGATCAGTGTGAAGTTCACACAAAGCTTGATTGTTTTGATCCGCAAGTTACAATGCGGTTGGCTGCAACTACTTCAAATTTCTTAAATACAATTTTTAGCATCATGGGAGTCCCCATTCCCTCATCAGACAACTCAAAAATTGTACATTACATTTTGGAAGCATAGTAATGCTGTTAATTAATCTTACAACATCAGACCTGAAATGACCAACTGCAAACAAGCAGAGCAGAGTAAGATCAAGGCTGAGAAGAGGGATGCCTTCCTGTCTCCAGAGTTCATCTGGCTCCCCCCTTGACACTTTTGTCTGGCGGGTGATTAACCATCTCAAACTGCCCTGACATAGGATCTGCTGGCCGATCCTGATGAGTCCTCCTGTTATGCTATACTGAGATCTTTGTTCAGTTATTCTGTTTATTCATGTATTTTAACTCAGTGTGCTCAGTGTGCTTAAATTGCCCTTTGGGGATAAATAAAGATTGATATCTGCCATCACCATGTCACTAGTAATCACTTAACTGGCAATGCTTTTCTGCCTGTTGCAAACCTAATTCTAAGCATGTATATTTCTAATGTATGATCAGACACCAAAAACAGATCATAGTAATATAACTGTAGTCTGTCAGTGTATTTTCATACATGGCATCTAAGTGACTAACTTACTAAGCCATTTCACTTCACCTCAGAGTGAAGAGTGCCATCCCCTATAAGTAAAAACACTGAAGATAAATGACTTTATTTACAAGCTCCAGAGCAGTCAGCAACACTGAACACATTTAAAAAGTGCATATACAAAAACATAAAAGCCTTCACTTTGTGACATCTGCTCTATCCACATAATTCACACAGTGAGGGATGGCACCACATTTGAAGTGTGATTTATGGAGTTCCACCACTGCTTTTGATGAAGTTTGTGAATGGTTTACAGCAGAGAAAAGTCCTTTTCATCCACTCTTCCCAGAGTGTGAGGGGGTTCAGCCTGTTAAATGACATTATCCTCTGATCGACCAGTGACAAATCAGCGGGCTTTGGGGGTCTTTGGTGTGAAGTGGAGGCTACAGGGAGGTGCACGGGTCAGAACAGAGCTCTCTCTCGCCTCAGAGCCAAGCTTGGTGGTGCCACTCTTAAGCTCTGAATGAGTTTGTGTGCAGGAACTTAGAGCGCCATTGTGAGCTCATTGTGACTGTAGCACACAGCACCACATCCTTTCACTTTGATATGTTCACTTTGAACCTAACAATACTACATTAGCTGTTATGTAATATGGGTGGCAAGGGGCTATCAAAATGTTTAAATGTTAAGGGTAAGAAGTTGATTTCGCTCTTCATAAGCATATTTTTTCATGATTAAGGAATGGTTAGGGAATACACCAAAATACCTGCAAAGTGCTCAGAGTGAGATTGACCTAAAAATCCAGCCACTACTCATGCTGAGGGGTTTTTACATCTGCTCATCAATCTCTACACTACCCATCTGTGTAATTTAGGGTCACCAAATCTTGTAAGGCATGCATCCGTTTGTACAGTGAGAGGAGACTGGAGCACCTACAGAGCCCAGGGTAAACAGGACTTCTACTCATGCTTCAGCTGTTGTAACATCAGATTGCAGAACTGTCCTTTCAGCACCACTATCTACACATCTACAGAAAACCAAACCACATGGAGTGAATAAACTCATTACTTTCACAAACTTTTGAAGTCAGAAATTCAAGCAGCAGTTCCTTGCCCAACTAATTAGCCACATCAGTTGAGTGCTACAGTCTGCTAAGCAATTACACAGCTCCATCACATGTTCCTCAACTGCAGATGTAGGAAACATCTTCAATCAAGTCAGTGGGAAAATGTGTTTTGTGTGGATCCAAAGTACAATTAAATGTTATGTTGCTGATAAAATTGTGGTTGGTGAAAGGATGAAGGTTCAATCCCAGGTTTGACCACTGTTGTTGTAAACACTTCCACCATCAATGATTCTAGTATATGAGTGAGTAACTGATGGTGGTGATTTTATCATCTCCTTGAATATTTTGTTTAAGTGCCCTGTACTCCTTTTAATATTAGCTGTGTGTCAAGTTTGAACAATGTGCGCGTGTGTGGATAAGAGAGCGCATTCTGGGAATATCTCTGCTGTTTGGCCCAACACTGGCCTTTTCTTCTGATAACAGTCACTATTCATCTGGCAGGACAATACATCGTCTTTATCCAAGCCATAAAGCCAAAGAGACAGCCGATCAGCTTGACGCTAAGAAAACGACACAAATTGTTTTGATATAATGATTTACCAAGTCATACTGGGATATTTCTTCAAGTGCCACTTAACCTTTAAAAAAAGTCTTTTGGATGAGGATATAATTACACTTCCATATACTATATCTCTACATTTTGATGACAGAGAACAGATTTATGTCCAAAGCCCACATTCCTGCCCACTCCCCCTCCTCACACATTACCACTTTTACTCACTGAGTTCATTAAACTCATAACACTTATGAGTGCCCCACACTGAGAGAAAATGAATGGTTGTTTTGCCTGTGCACATTATTGCTTTTCCAGTGGACGAGACCACAAGAAAGTGCATCTTTTACTGATTTTGTGTCTAAATGTTTGGTATCTAGACATCAATCTGTGCCAGGCCTGAATTTGTGTAGAGGTTTGAGAGGATCATCCAGCTGAAAAATGTCCTAATTTAATCAGTCACAGGACTTACATTTTTAACAATCACTGCACACCAGATTGACATGATGGTCCACTAAACAGTGACATTTAAACAAACAAGCAAACAGAATGAGAATAAATAAAACCAATGGTGATAAGGCACCTTCAGTTCATTGGCAATTTGCAGTAAAACTTTACCAACCAATTATTCTTCTTAAACCAATATTTCTTTCACATTATTCAATTATGTAAATTATTCACACTCCACTGTATATAATATAGAAAACTGCTGAATACAACAGCAATGCCATTATTCATAAACCTTGTAGGATCTACAGCCCTGTGACAAAAGTGTGTTGAAGAGACGGTAGATGGTACTCACTGTCCAGGGAGAGCATGGAGTCAAAGATCTTGCACTGCACCTGTCCCGTGCTCTGAGAGGCACAGCTCATCCACAAGCCCTCATACAGCCCCACAGCTGTGATGATGGCATCTCCTGCATACGACGACTGCTTCCACTGGGGCAGAGCCGTGGTGGAGATGACCCCAATCCAACCGCCCAGAGCCAGGAAGTAACCCAGCAGCTGTAGACCTGAGTTGGCCATGCTTCCCTATGTTAGACTTTGTATATACTTTTGCAACAGTCTTCACAAAAACACTAGAAATCCTGTTTGTTGTGCTACTCACTTCTTGGTCCGTCTAAGCATCTCCTGCCTCTACTCTCATCTCCTGTTCTTTTAGTTTGTTTAGTTCCTGATGAGTCTGAGTCTAACACGTTCCCTCTTGGACTGTCCTGGTGTATTCTCCAAAAGAGTGTTAGGAAGGCTTAGCGGTGGTCAGCTGCTGCCTCACTCTCTGCATGGCTTCATCCAATCCTTGTGCTTCTCTCTCACAGCAATCTTTCCATCTGCTGCAGCCTCAAGTGGCTCAATGACGGAGGGGATGAGAAAAAAAAATGTTTGAATAGAAAAAAAGCTTAACAAGCTACCCACAAAGGGCTGGGGTAAAGGGTCAGCTCATGATTGGAGCATTAGAGGCTGGGGGAACGCCTACTGGGAGGGGTCGTAGATGGGTCAGGTTGGAAAGAATGAACAGGATTAGGCTACAAAGTTAAAATGACTAGTGAAATAGTGAAAGTTATATTTAGTTCATTTACTTGCAGGACAGCAGCTGAAATGGGGGAAGAAAACAAGGAGAGACATTCGGCAAACTGCAGATGACTCAAGTGTTTGAGGCTTAGAAATACTAGAGCTGCATTAATAAATTCTACATACTGTATTTGATCTAGATTTGTAGGTTAATGTAACTTGACGTTGATATGGCTCTTTTGAATAATCAAATCAAACTTAAAATACCAAATACTTAGAGGTGCCCGACTAGCATATGCAGAGATATGCATGATGAAAGTTAGGTGTTGGAGTAGAATTTTCAAGCTCAACATTTAGATAATGAAATGCAATATCTCACTTAGTTTCCAAGTGCCTTAAAATCCCATGGTCTATACACATGACTGCAAGCTACTCACTTCCATACTTGTTTCTGTTAGTATATCAAACAATCTACATCCAACAATGGTCATGAAACAAATCTGGCTCCAGGTATGACTATGCTGTGAGACACATGTCACCGGGCCATATGATGTGAACAATATATGCAGATATACCATATGCAACAGACTCGCTTTGAT
This sequence comes from Periophthalmodon schlosseri, assembly GCA_000787095.1. NCBI lineage: Eukaryota > Metazoa > Chordata > Actinopteri > Gobiiformes > Gobiidae > Periophthalmodon > Periophthalmodon schlosseri. The sequence goes on from KN475046.1 coordinate 13,063, forward strand.
CCAGTCTAAATTGTTCATACAAGATGCCCAATATACATGTGTAAATCAGCTCCCAGACAAAGGCAGACTGAAAAGGACATGTCACATCCAGGCAGGCTCTGGGTAAGTTATGGGCTGCTGTGGCAAGCCCCTCTCATCTCCATGGTGACGGCGGGGTATGAAGGCACAGTCAGAGTGGGTCAAGTTGTGCAGACTCATCTTAACAGACATACACACTTCAGGCTCTGTGTTCCCACAGTTCAGCACATGTCATGGACTTCCTCCACTCTCATCATTCAATTACCATAACTCACTTCTGCGTAAGTTCAATATTATTGTCAATTAGCCTCCATATACTAGAGCTCCAAGACAGTTTTCTCACATCCGTAAGAGACATGTCTCACCCAAGACTGCACATGCACGCATGCGCGCACACACACACACACACACGCACACACACAGTGTAAAGCAGTCAGTCATGTTCTTTACTCTTCTTTGTTTAACACCCTACCTGTGTGCTGAGGTTGTCATTCACAGACAAATCATATTAAATGTGTCTGTTCATTTTATGTTGAATAGAACTTTGTTTATTCATTTCAAATAAATAGAAATGGACAAATAAAATAGCAACAAACTGTGCCAACATACATTATTTGAATATAATTCAAATAATGATTGTTTTTGAATAATTCTTATTTTTAAATGTGAAGACTGGGACCCATAATCTGAAATGTAAAACAACACATCCCTAATAAAATATGTTGTGACAAATTAAAATAAATGTTTTCATAATTATCATAATCATGGCTCTTATATGATTATAATGAATGTTTGGAGGTATGTGAAAGAACCTAGTACTTGAATATTGGGTAATAACATGAAAAAACAGCAGGCCATGTGAAAATGCATGTGACCTTACACAGCAGCAGGA
>KN475046.1:14030-25057 GCA_000787095.1 Periophthalmodon schlosseri
GTACATATAAAACACAGAGTTTCATATGTAACTTTATATGAAAGAATTATGTCTGCTTGAATGTTTGTTGTGTGGGTAACTGCTTCATGCCTCACTCACCTCATGCTCAGGACTGCAAGGTCCAAGTTGCTGCTCCAGTGGTGGTAGCAGGGTCCAGACACAGGGGTCAGCTGATCCACATAGGGAGGAGGAAAGAGAAGAAAAACAAGTGTTCAGAGCTAAAAGTGCACCATTTAAACCAAAACAAACCTCTATTGGCTGATCTGCTATGGGGAGTCTACTCAAACACACAAACAAAATTTCCATTTGTACCAAAAAAACAAAACAAAAAAACAAAAAGTACAATAAAACCAATTTGAAATTGACTGCACTGTGATAATAATTTGTCAACAAACAATATTTATTAGCTTTTCAGTGTTTGCATCAACAATGGATGGTGCGTGAGCATCAAAGCTACATGTTATACAGTGTTTCACTCAGTGTGTTTCACTGATTTTACGTCAGCTCACCTACTGTTTTTAAGTTAGGGTGCTTCAATTAGAAGTTCAACTTCACTGGCTTTAGACTTGACCCCATCCTAACGTTATCTTGTGTGTCCAAGGCGTAAAACATCCAATGGTATTATCTCACAGCCACACTCACATACACACACATAATGAAGATGTCAGGGGTCCAGCGGATTAGTCAGTGCTGCCAGGGTAACTGTGAAAAACATGTGGACATAAAAACAGCACTGGAGAAAAATTACATAACCCAACATTGCCTATAGATCATTTTCATTTTTAGAAGATCACTTAACAAGCCACTGTTCAATTTGATGTCAAACTACTTCATCTGGTAGTGAGAACACCTGCACACAGATCACATGGACTAACATGTGACCATCCTCATGAAGCACTGTGTTATGGACTTTAGAGACCCATTATTCCAGCATGTCAAGTGTTTTTTTTCACCTTCAAAAGACATTGTTTTTAGGATACTAATGAAGTATAATGAATAATTTAGTTCAGTGCCTCTTTTTGTCCAGCTCAAGAGCTCCTCAAAAGACGGTGATTTGCTTTTGTGGAGACACACGAAACATGACTTTTCTACAACACAAGCAGCAACATCCAAAGAAGAAAAGAATGACTTTTTGAAGAGCTAAACTTGAGGTGGGCCTGTGCATGTAATTGCAGATCAATGCTACTTCAAATTCATTAAGTTTTAAGTTGAAGTCTCACATCTATTGAAGAACATTCCACAATTATCTTGCAGCCATTGTTCATTCAACTCCTCTCATCCTTGTGTTTGCTAAACGGACTATATGACCCAGTGTTCATGGCTGACTTCAGCTGAACCCCTCTTGCTCTGTGTGTAGTATGGTGAGAACCAGGGCTACGTGCTTCGCTGGCTGCTGTGGCTCCATCATATTCCTCTCTCACCTCACATTTTCCAGAGCCTTGCAGCACTAAGCTGAGCTTAGGAGTCAGCTGAGCTGATCAAAGACCACAGTGTGTAGTGACTAACAAGAGGTGAGAGTTCCCAACCATACAGAACCTCCCAAAGGTTTTCATGGCCAAAGACCTACTGTAACAGAAAATGACCTCCACCACAATCTTCATGTGTAGGACTGCACATGTAAAGGTTCAGATGCAGATGCAGGACTCACACCGAACTCACACCTCTACAGTGTATTTCTGCCTGGCTCTGAGCCTCTGCTCTCTCCACTGAGGGGTAGGCCTGCTCTGGTTCCCAGCATTGTGGAGTCCCTAACCCCTCCCTCTCCTCCATGTACCACTGTCACTACTGCCCTGGCCCCTTTTATAACTCTAATTAGCTCCAACAGGCTTCTCTCCTCTGTCTCCACTGCTCTTTGTCCTCCATGACCTTGTGTTTTTGCCTTTCTACTGTTTTGTTCAAGAAATTATTCATTATTTAAAACAAAATTAAGCAATTTAAAATAGAGAATTATCGTGCCATTTTGTGAAATGCACTAAATTCTAGTGTAGACTTTTTACCTCTCCACTGCAATACACTAAACACCTAAATGTTACTGTTTTGTTTTTTTTTTTTACTTTAACTCTACCAACGTTTGTGGCTCTTTTGTCTGCCCACCTCTTCCTGCCTCTACCTCCGATAAAACCCGGATCTGTCATGCATTTTCAGGGACCAAATGTTCTGCACCTGCATGCCCTACTCTATCCGCCCTCCTGAATTCCTCAAAGCACTGATGTGGTCCTCAAAGAAAACCGGAGAGGAAGAGGAGAACAAGAGGGAACAGAATAAAGCAGGAAATCTTCTAGTGCCACTGCCTGCCTCAAGGGTTTTTCTATACAAAAGAGTTTAAGACTCCAAAAATACACTTACACTGAAGTCTTTGTAGATATATGAGCAGATTGTTGAGTAGCGTATTTCTTTGCTGTCTTTACCCCCAAAGCATTAATATACTATAGGCTGCTATTTTCAAGAATTAAAGGTGCATTATGTAACTTTTCTGGTTAGGGGTCTGCCACTTGCTTGTCTCTATGGATATGTTATTGTTTTACTTATCTATCTCCATAGAGACAAGCAGGGACCACAAGCAAGTTACAGGTCAGATCTGTGAAGAATTGACCCCGCTCACAGTAAAAATACATGTTTTTCCGATTAGTAATAAAAATTAGTGCTAGTGCAGCCTCTGCAGTACAGTGACTGAATTCTGGAGGTTCTGAGCTTTCACATGAGGCATGGCTGTCCATACACTCAGAATGAGAAAAACATTTATTTGTTTCCTTATTATACAAGTTAAGGCACTAGCAACACAGGTTCAGTTATAATTGTAGTGCCTCTTTCAAACCAACAAGAGCATGGCTACATACCCAGGCTTTCAGGTTTCACTGGTGGTTCATAGTTTTGATGTTTATGACTCCTCAAAACTAGCCTCTAGACAAAGCACAGATGTTTTCATCTATGGAAAAACCTAAAATCGAATCTTTTAGCTACATAGAAGGAGAAGAGAAAACAATAAAGCAGTGAATGAATGATTTTGAAGGGACAACAAACGGGAAGTAACAAGGCAGTGTAAAAGTGCTCTTGACATCACCTTCAGTGGTTCTCACTCCTCTTGATGTGATCGTCTTCTCCATGTGAACTAGGTTAAATTCCAAACTGCTTGTGCACACGTATATGCCACTGTGTGCAAGCCAGTGAATTCAAACAGTTCAATTTCATTATAGGTTTCATTTAGATTTCATTTTAGGTTTGATCTTTGATTTGATGACCGAAAGAAAAAAGATCTTGGATACATGCAGTCAAAATGAGTTTTCTTAACCAGGTGGCCTTAGGGATAAGGATAGCTTGGAATAGAGCTGCTGCTCCTCCACATCCATGGAGCTAAATGAAGTGGCCCGGACAGCTGTTTCCAATGCTGCCTGGACACCTCCCTGGGGAGATATTCTGGGGATATCCATGAGGAGACCTTGGGAAAGACCTGGGACACATTGCTTAGCTCTCGGCCTGGGAACCTTTGACATCCCCTGGAGGAGGTGAAGGAAGTGTGCATGTAAAGGACAGTCTGGTTATCTCTGCTTAGACTGTAGATGAGTAACTGCATGACCTGTCCTGGGTGCACCTTGAAAGTCCAGCCTAACTGCTTTAAGATATTAAAGGTATTCATGGGATTCACCACCAAGAACACCCCAGTTTTAAAATGTTCATTGCCACAGCAACATCCCTAACTTCACATCAATCAAAACCCATGGATTTAATTTGTGCTAAATTGAAAGAGCACAGTTCATGTATGGGTGTCTGGTCAACCTTTCTCACACTCTCTGGCACCTTTTTTATGGCTGCTATTCCAAAAATGTCTCATGTATGTGCTGTCTCGTGAGGGAGAAGTTATGTCTATTTTTCCCACCATTTGCTGACTAGTGTATTTGGATCTCCCCAAATGCACCAACCCTACAACAACTTGATCATGAAAATAAAAATGTTATTTTAAATAAACTGAAACAGCTATACATACTGGGCATGTCTGGACCTCTGCTCAACTCCAGGATGGTTCCATGCCCGGGCCGGCACCACTGTGGTCCATCCTATAAAAGGATAAGGGGACAGTTCATGACACAATGAAGTCATCAGTAAGACATCCATCAGAGCAGCAGCACAACAATACTGGCTTCTGTCTCACTAACACAAGGTTGGTTTTAGACACAAGCATGAGATGGACAGACACTAATGGCAAAAGAGCTTTTTCATCACAGCCTTGTGTCCCTTTAATGTTCAGCTAAAGGAGGTGTCACACAACATGTTTAATTACAGGCATTACCCTACTAAACAATAGGAAGTGATTTGGTTGTATGTGCAAAGGAGAATAAAAAGCATCCTTGCTGGCTGTTGCTCTGCCACTTTGCCTCTCATAATGTAAAATGCCACATTATAATGACCTAAAATTACCACGAAAAAAAAATTACATGTGCTAAAATTACCTCACACTTTTTTAAGCTATGTATTATAATCTTTATTGTTGTTTGAGCAGTATTCTTTTGTTATTTTATTATATCTTTTTTTTTTTTTTTTTTTTTGACAGCATGCTTACTTGGATTATTTGTATCTAAATACCAAGCAATGGACTGTATTGTCACAGAGGTCAAGTCTCCATTGCCTGCTGTTCTATTTCCTATAACCTAATACAATTCACAGTTAATCTCAGTTCTACACCCTACTGTGGCCCACCCCAACTTTGTTTCCATGGCGACCGGCTACAAATATATGGATGATTGTGAAGATGAAACTGAAGAACTTTTGATAGTTATGAAAATGTGTTGAGATGGCCTGTGGGCTGAAGAGTGAGAGAATGGTGTACCAATCACAGCTCAGTCTTGTGTCGTCTACTGTACCCATCACCAGCACACACCCCCACACACTGCACAAACAATGAGCAGATCCAGAGGCACAGACACACAGGCAAACAAAGTGGCCACTGTCAGTCTCTATCTCTTAGTCAAAGCAGAGGGAGGCGTTACAAAGACAGCACTGAGCGTATACCACACACACGCCGTTACACATAGCACAACGCAGGAAACTAGTACAGTCCCACTTAAACTTTTTCTTAAAGGTGTACAAACATCCACCAATAATGATTAGTCACACCACATGGCATGCAAGCTTTGTTTAAACCTAATTACACAGGACAGAGGAGTTTAAAGAAATTGCAATATTTTTCTTCATCTTTAAGCAGATCATCATACATAATAATTCCAATACTACTGCGCTACCACTTGAACCAGTGTTGTCTAAAATAACGGTTTAAATTGTTGTGATGTCATGAGGCAGTCAAATCACTATACTAATGCTTTGCAATGCCTTTGTAATAACTGCTGTATTTCAAGGGTTCAGATGATGTCTTTGTACTGCCATGACATTCTCAGCCTGCTCACCACATAAAATATAACATTAAATGGATTGAACTTGATCCATCTATATCACTGAGCATTTTGCAATACACATAACACATAAAAACAATTCTGCTAATACTAATACTGTTACTTGAACATATGAGAATTATTTACAAAACTAATGTTAAACACAGAAACTTATATTTTATGAAACTTAACATTTTATTTTTTCCATTCTGCAAACATAAACATAAAAACTAGGGATGCACCGATCCAATTATGGTATCGGATATCGGCACCAATACTGAAAAAAATAAATGTGCTGGATCGGATATCGGCTTCCAAATATCGGTTCAGCTAATATCCTGGTTGGACATATAAATCGATGTAATAAGACTATTTACTGGCTGTAGTCAGCCCAGAAAGTCTCATAATGTTGTTTTAAGGAATTAATGCCATTTTCAGTTTCTGCACTGAATACATCTGTATTGGAACTGAAAAAGTTGGATCAGTGCATCTCTAATAAAAACTACCACAATAAAATTAATTTAGTCATTTCTGTAAACAATGGTACACTTGAAGATCCGAGTGGCATCATAATTCATACAGCAGTCCTCTGATTGTCATTTCTACTAAAAAGAGACAAGACAATGGACATAAAAACCAAAGCAGACAAACATCACAGCTCTTCTTTGCTTTGTGCAGATTTCGACGCTTTACCTTTAGTTGATTTGGCAGTCTGTTTTGTAGTAGATTTGGAGTTCTGTTTGTCTCCCTGTTTGGCTGGGGCTTTGGTTGTTTCTTTGGCTTTTGATTTAGTCTTACTCTTAGCAGCTGCTTTACTCTTGTCTCCAGTTTTGGTCTTTACTTTTGATTTATCATTTGTGTCCCCTTTGGTCTTCTTGGCTGCTGGTGCTTTTTGTTCCTTTGGTGGGTCTGTTGTTTCTTTAACAGAATCTACTCTATCACCATTTTTTTTAGCATCTGCTGCCACCTGGTGGGGTGGAGTGGGGCTGTGTGGCTCAGTTGCTGCAGGGTCTTGTTGGCTGAACTCAGCATTCACAGGTGTGGCGAACATCTTCAGCATATCACCAGCTTGTATTCTTTCCTGTTAATAAAAAGAATAAAATACAGTTTAACTGGTTTTGTTACTTTACACTGTTTGCTGAAATATGATTTTTCAAACAAGGCTGTTAATAAATTACTTTTTTGCCATTTGTAGGCTACATTATAGACTATTCCTTTTGGCAGTATAATTTGCATTTGTTGATCAAATTAACTTGCCTTTTCCTCATGAGCAGGATCCAGCGTAAACCACAGGGCCACAGCACACCTCTGGCCTTTAGTGACAGCTCTGACTCCATGAGGATTCTCCTTCCCCGATCCAAACCCAACCACACGTCCACACCGGGGCCGAACTTCAGCCTGCAATCAAATGACCACAAGAGCAAAACCATGACAGCATGCTCACATACAAATGCCTACATTAGCTTAATCTTGGCCTCAAAAGTATTTACAATATTTTATAGAACTACTTAGAAGACTGTTAACATGTGAAAGTGGTTATGTGATGACTTGTATAGTATACATACGGTGACAGTTTTGGCATCCAACTCAGTGAAAATGAAGTCTCCCCCTTCAAAGTCTTCATTGAGATAAAGGATAGCACTATAAGGCAGAATTCAGCATTACTGGACCATTGTCGTTATACTGTGTAAGCATTTCAGTGTGCCCGCGCTCACCTGTAGTCACGATGTGTGTATGCTGGCGGCTCTTTAATACACTCATTCAGCTCAGACACCAGAACACAGTTGTCCACATGGACAGGGTGGCTCAGATCACTGCGGTTATCCTGGTTCTCTTCACAACCACATACAAACAACTAATTTACATAGCCTTCAAGTGCATACACACAGTTCAGTGCTGTATTTTGAATCTAAGACCACAGGTCTACTTTAGGACTAAAGCACACTTAAGTAAGGATTAACCCAATGCAAGACAAAAAACATGAATAATTATTCTAATGGTTATTTTTTTATAGTAAAGTGGAGAGGACCCTGTGTACCAGATGTCTGAATACTGTTTGAGAACCACGCAGATCTAATATAATCTGCATTAAACCTGTGCAGTTAAGTACATTTGGAACTTACCATCAATAGCAGAGCGGCAGACCAAGTGTGAGTATGAGAAGTACAGCGGGGTCTTCAATTGGAAGTAGGTCTCCACAGCCTTCCGCACTTTCTCACTGAGGTCATAAAACAAACGGGCACTCTTCAGGGGGACCTTTCCCTCTTGTCCAAGCTGTAGGATCAGTCAGTAACATAGTCAGCCTCAGGCAGAATGAAAACTGAAGTCTTACACTAAAGAAATACAGACCTTTACAGCCTTCATGACTGTAACTCCTTGGAAGGTTTCACTGGGGGAATGTGGTGAAGGGCGCCCCCTGTAGCCATCACCTTTCAGAGCAGCTGCCTGGAAATTTATTGGATACAACAAAGTGAGTTCAGTACATTCTTATGATTATCTGAAGAAATGCAGAAGCTGGTGAATTGTGGTAAAAATAAAAATCGGTTTTGCTATGACATTATTCATTCACTCGCCACACTTGGTAATCACCTCAGCTGCCCATTTGGTAGACTGTCAGTCTCCATCGGTCACTCTAGCCATCAATCACTCACACACCACATTCAAGCATACACAAGTTGGGTAAAGTGTCTTGCCCATGCATTGATTGGAGTCACTGCTGTACCATATAGCATATAGATGCAAAGGGCCTCACAAAATAAAGGAAATGTCTGCTTAATGAAAGCGTGTTTCACGTACTTACATTTGAGAGGCGTGTCAGCTCCCTACACTCATCATCTGTGACAACCCCGTCTAGTAGCACTCGCTCTGAGCCATTAAGCTGCTTGGACGTCAGGCTAATCTTGATGTTATCATATAGCACAGCATCACCAACAGCTAAAACATGCAAATTAAAAAACGTATAAGCAATCAAAAAATTGGGTTTGATTGTTTTAATTATTTTATGCTTACCATCCTGGGGTGCAACAATCTTGGCTAAATCTGATGAGTCTTTCTTCTTCTCCTCCACCAGAGTTTCAATTTCTTTCATGAGGTTTCCAATTTCCTCTGTAATTCTTGCCGCAGCTTCTTTGTCAGCCCTAAAATAAACCAGATGAGAAAATTATCTATTACAACATCTTGCTAACCTTGTGCAGCAAGGTTGGTTCTTGTGAGATATGAGGTTTAAAAGCTCACAGAAAAAATATTGACAAAAGATTAAAGTGAAGCATTTGGCGCATTTGTGGATATGGCAGATGTCAGCTATTTTCACCTCCGATTAAACAAACAGTTTGGTTTGTCAGCTCAGTCTTTAAAACGCTTTGCCCAATCAACTCAAAGTATTCTGAAAGTACCACCTTTTCTGGAATGGTTTCAATAAGAGCCATGCCTGAGTGATCAAGACTCAAACTCTAGTATAACCTAGAGCAATCTATACATCAAATATACAACTTTCCAGATAAGAAATAATCTTACTTCTGCTTATCTCTCAGCTTTTTGGGCATAACATCTTCAGGGGTCCAAGTATCCTAAAAATAGATCAAGTTAGGTTAAAACTGCTATTTACACAGTTTTATGAACTGAAATGTATCACTATACTTACTGGATCCACAAATGTGATGCCAAAGGCTTCATAACCAAAATAGAGCAATTGTTTCTCTAGGATGGACTGTTGGATGTACTGCTTTACAACCTAAACAATAAAATACAAGAAATGCTACTCAAAACAGTTCAAATGGGACATCATTTACATAACTTCATTTTAATATTTTATACTCATCACATTGTCACACCTGAGCTTCACAATACAGGAATTACTTTATATATATATATATAATACTATTATTTTTTTCTCTTTTTACTTTCTAATGGTTATTTAACAGCTCTGTGCAGCAGAATCTTCCCAAGGGAAATCTTCACTTGATCACCAGACATAATCTCCACCATAAAAACTGAATGTCATGGACGTTTGGTGGTTTGCATTTCAGCTAATGTTTGTCTGGAGAGCTGTAAATGTCTGTTAGTTACTTTTAATGTCTTCATTTTAAGCCTGTAACATTACTGAGCTCATTGAAACTAAATTACTGCTGGACTTAATGGATATAGTGAGCTTTTTGCAGACAAGCGCTGTAATGCATGTATTTTTAATTTATATTGAAAATTATATTTATTGAAGAATTTATAATATTGTATTCATAATAAGAATAATGTGTCTTGGATTTGAATAGTGCCTTCAAAGGTGCTTACAGTATGCATAATTCAACCACTTCCATAGACTGTATATATACTTGGTGCTAAGCTACTTCTGTAGCCTGAGCTGCCCTGGGGTAGACTAGACTGATGAAAGTGAGGCTGTCAAAGTGCGCCATTACCCCTTCTATCTACCGCTAACTACTCACACACTACATTCATGTTGAGGACACAATAGTATGCACTGGTTCAAGCAGTGTTCGAACCCTGAACTTTTGGTATCGTTACATAAGCCTAAAACAGCTCTAAAATCTTCACAGAAAAAGATTAAATAAAAATGCATAGAATTAACCTGGCAAAAGCCAGACTGATATTACAGCGCTAAGAAGGTTAGCTGTATGATATTAATCTACAATGACTCCTTTTGAAATAGCTTGGGAAGAGGAGGGACTCAGTGGACTTTTAGCAAACTGCAGCAGCTTTCCGCTCCATGTTCCGTTCCAATCTAACGTATCAGGTAAGAGTCATACAAAATGGATTCTCATGAGTTTGAAAACTCAAACCTTTTTCCTTTTCTGTGAAGATTTTAGAGCAGTTTTAGGCTTATATTTATAGGCATACTATACAACGATACCAAAAGTTCTGGGCTTGAACACCGCTTGAACCAGTGCATGCCGTCGTGTCTTTAGACAAGACCACCCAACATGAATGTGGTGTGTGAGTAGTTGGCGGTGGTCAGAAGGGGTAATGGCACACTTTGGCAGCCTCGCTTGTAGCTCAGTGTTAGCACGGAATCACAACATTGTTAAATCAATGAAAAAATGGGCCAAGTAGTTAATTCACTAGTATAGCACCATCTGTACCTGTCTCACTGTAATGGTCTCTGCTTTGTCCTCCCCCAGCACCACAGAATAATAGGCCAGGTTCTGGTTCATGACCTCATCTTTGGGGTGAAATAGCAGGAAGGTTTTTGCACACTCTATGGCTTTTTCATAGTTTTCACCTGGATGCAAACAAACAACAAGCATATGAATTATTCATAGAGCATATAGTAAATGTCTATGCCATATGCGTTAGGATACATGCATCGCTTTGTAGTTTATTACTGCCACACTTATGAATTTAGGTTAAGTTAACTCACTGTTGTAATATGAAAACTGCAGGTAGTTAAAGTGCGAGGGGAGAAAATCCTCAAAGGGCTTGTCCATTCCAGCATTAGAGGCCAGTTCTACTGAGCAGCGCTGCTTACAGTTCAGCACCTGCATATAATGATCTAATACAAACACAGAGACTATAAATGAACAAGTTATTTTTTTTTAATCTAGATGTGAAAATAGTTATCTCACCAGTCATGGTTTGGAACAGGTCTGCGCTGTATTCCATGTAGTTGTACCCGTCGTAGTTGTAGGATCCTTCACA
>KN475047.1:4836-54308 GCA_000787095.1 Periophthalmodon schlosseri
GACGGGCAGACTCTCCGCTCCAGCTCCAGCACTACAGCCAGCTCCAGCCCCAGCACCATCATCCAGGGAGTCAACCATGTGGGTCATCTCCTACCGCTAGTACATAGTTTGTCTTATCATTCATGTATTGTATTTATATTGTATTGATATTGTATTGATTGATTGACATCACGCGGGGGGGGGGCTCTACATGTGTGTCCGTGGTGGCAACAGCGGTTGCCATGGTGACCTAATGCACACATTAACAAAGACTGTCAAAGTTTAAAGATGGTTTGAAAACTCAAGAAAAAATACAAAATAGATTTAAACAACACATTTTAAGGAGCCTGGGATCAATACAAGCATTCTTGGCCCTGTTTAGGTTTCATTTTCAGTCACTCTCACCTTCATTGTTGGGTTATGCTAGCTAGCCTGTGACTGTAATGTTATTTGAGAAGGACTTGTTTAACAGTACAAATCATCTCACCTGTAGTTCCAACTAAGTCAGTTCTTTATGGTCGGATTGTGTTAAAATAAAGTTCAGATTAAAGTCTAACAGCTTCAGACTGAGCAGTGCCTAAGTTAGCTTCACACCTCCAAAGAATGTTGATGAAATCAGCTGCAAACAATACAGCTTTATTATGACACATGTTATTGGAATTGCCAGTATCTCAGTTGCTTTGGTTGTGCTTGAGTCTTGAGGCTGATATGAGTTCTTTTTAGGTAGGGTAATGTTTTTTTTTTTACTAAGCATACAGCAAGATTCCAGATTGTGTGTAGCCTTGCATGCTCTGCGTGTCTGGGTAGAATTTAATGAATCACTTAAATAATTTTATTTGTTCCTGGTGGGCAATTTACAGGGCAGAAGTAGCTTTAACATACATACACACACACACACACACACATTACACTATTCCTTAGTATCGAAATAGATTTTTAGTATCGTGACTACTAACACTAGTACATACTAAAAGTTCGACCTCAATCAAGTGTCCAATAGCGTTGAGGACATTTTTACACTATGTTTATACCGAATGAGAACAAACCAATTTAAGCGAGGTGTCCTGGGGACATCTGTTCAGATCATTTAATAAATTCTTTCTGTTCATTTTTCAGGAGCCTGGAGAACCACCTGAGATGGAGGCTTCAGCCAGTGCAGCTCTCCAGAACCCTGTCCCAGGCTTAGCCAGCCAGCCGTTCCTCCGCCCCCCAGCGGATAGCGGCGTGGTGGACACAGCCAACAAAAAGCCAGAGTATGACAACCCCTACTTTGAGCCCCAATACGGTTTCCCCACTGAGGATGACCCGGAGGCCGACGAGCATGTGGAGTCCTACACCCCTCGATTCAACCAGAACCTCAATGGCAACAAGTGTGTGCGACTTGTTTGTGACTTGAATGACTGTGTAATCATCATTCAAAGGGCTTTCTGACACCATGAAATGTTGTCTTTTTAACCCAAGCACGTCAATTCACCCAGCTCATTCCATGGTGGTTTGAATCAAGGTGGTATGTTGGGTGGGGTGGATGATTGTGTGTGTGTGCCTTAAAAATGTAACTTAAATAAAGTTTATGGCTGCACAATTTAAGGAAAATGTATTAATCGATAATCAATTTGAGTATAGCAACATTGGTATTTATAATACCATTTTGACACAGTTCAGGCTAATTCCTCCATGCTTAAACTTCATAATTGAGACAAAATAAAGAAGTAACGTTTGCTTTTGAGGCTTAGTTAGGAATAAAACGAAAGTTACGGATGTAACTACAGTTCTATAAAGCCCCGGTGACCTCCAGGTCAGAGGGTGGTGCTGAAAAGAGTAAATAATCCCAGCACATTTGCAGTCAGGAGGGAAGAAATAGAACTACCTAGAAAAACCTTGAACACGAGTTTTTTTTTTTTTTTTGTGGAAAATTGACACAAGTGTTTATAAATTGTACCCTTGAAAAGTGAAATGATCCCTATGTTTATTTACTTGACATGTTTTGGCAGAAGTACTACTGCTGAAACATGTCAGGTAAATAAGATATTTAGCTTTTCACAATGTTTGTCTTATTAGAAGTTTAGTATGATCCCTGTTTATTGTGCAGCTCTAATACTGTAGTCATGCTGTTTATCTACCGTCACGTGTGCTAATGACCTTGATTTGACCCCAGGGTGGCCCGTCCGCTCCGTCCCAGCAGCCTGAGACTCCCTGGAGAGTCTGACGGAGAGGACTCTCACAACAGCTCGCCCAACTCCACCATCTCCAACAGCAGCAATGACGGGCTGGGCGGGCTCATGTCCTTTGCAAGTAAGAATATGGCCTACAAGAGTTTAGCAGTCTGAGAACACCGGTTTAGTGAAGAAAAATGAGGCCGAGGTTAGGCCTGTCACAATAATTACTCCATCGACTTATCATTAAATATATGAAAGCTGGAACAATATATTTTGGGACTCAGTATTTATCGTGGGTACTTTTTCTTTGTCAAATTAGGGAGATTTTTGTTATTTTAGTTGTAATGCACGAAGATTTGAGCTGTGGAAGGTTGAAATAATAACTGGCTAATTATTGCTTCATTCAGCTCAAGCCTTTAAATGATACTGTCTGTTTAAAAATGTTTTACTGGGATTATCCTGCTTTATTGTTATTGTATCAGTGGCATGAATTTGTTTCAAAATTATCATTTATCACAGTATATCTCTATAACAATATATCGTTCTTCAAAATTTGTTATTGTTACAGGCCTAGCTGAGGTCAAGGTTCATTTATAAAGCACATTTAAAATACAGTCAATATTTCAAACAACAATGGTAAAATGCGAAAATGCAATAAATAGAATTGTGTGTAAAGGCAACTGGTCACATGACCTCAGGGCTCTTACAGGAGCATGAACAGATAACAGACCAATATAAAGGTGCGAAACTATTTAATGCTTTAAAAACAAACAATACGATTTTAAACTGAACTCTAAAAAGTACCGGAAGCCAATGCAGAGACTGCGGCACTGGAGTGATGTATAATGATGCAAAAGTAGTGAAGTATTTTTTTTTTTATTTTTTTCATTTTAGTCTCAGACAGAATTGGCACAGAATTTTGTATTTATTTAATCTTTATTTAGCCAGGTAGGTTGATTGAGAACCAATTCTCATTTTTAACAATAACCTGGTCAAGAGGCAGTAGTACAAGGAGTATACAAAGAACAGGACAGTGAATACAATGCATAATAAACATACAAACATGAAATCTTTCACACATTAGACTATTTACAATATAAGATATATTACATCCCTTAAGGAAGGTTTAAATGCAGGTAAAGGGATCAAAGTATGGAGCTTCTATGTTTTGTTGCAGCTCATTTCAGTCAGATCAGAAAATGGACAGGAGCCTTCATATTCACAATTTTAAATGACCTTTTACTCAATGCTGCTGTTTCAGGAAAATAATGACTGCTGTGTCACTTTGTCTTGTCTTTTCAGGCAATCTGTACAAGAACCATGGCACAAGTTTTAGTCTTTCCAACCTGGCTCTGCCCAATAAAGCCGCAAGGGAGAAAGCCACACCATTCCCCAGCCTTAAAGGTACCACTCCTCACCTCCATCACCTCCCTCTGACCCTGTTTAGAGCTCCATTTGGTCTCAAAATAGTCAGGTCAGCAGTGGAAAGAATAATTGTAGTTGTGAATAGCCTTATGAAGTTGTTGACATGAAACGCGTCTTAACCATGATTTTGTTTGTTTTTGAACTTTTTTTTCAATAATCAGAATTTTATGATTTATTTTTTCTCCTATTCTCTGTCCTTTTATTTTAATTATTTTATTTTCCAAGAATATTTTAAAATTGATATTGAGGAGGAGGTGGAGCAAGCAGGTTGGTAGAGGTTTTGAAACAAAGCACGATTGTAATTCCTCTGGACTGCCTTTTCAAAATGGCACTTAATGCGGCATATGGAGGGCTTTTTGTGTTTTTCTCTCTAGTAAGTTTAAAGGAAAAATCCATGTTCTCATTTTGTAGTATCATGTTTTTATGTAGTGGTGCATAGATGGAGTGCATCATTCTATTATATTTACTTTTACACTTTTAAAGGAGATGTATTATGATTATGATTTCCTCCTTACTGTTTTATCAAATACCTTTGGAGTGGATTTTTATTTTTCATAAGTTTATATATTGCATATACACTATCAGTCAAAAATTTTGACACACCTTCTCATTCAATGTGTTTTTTCTTTGTTTACTTTGTACATTTTAGATACATACGGAATACATCAAATATATGATGCAGGATATATGGAATTATGTGGCAAAGAAAAAAAGTTACAAAAAGCTACATATTTTTTCACATTTTAGATTAAAATTCCTCAAAGTAGCCCCTCTTTACTTTGTTGACAGCACTGCAAACCCTTGGCCTTCTCTCAGTGAGTGTTATGATGAAGTCTCCTGAAATGGTTTTCACTTCACAGCTGTGTTTTGATGCCTTCTTTTGGAAGATTTTTTTTTTCAATCAATCATTAAGCAATAAAATACAATAATAATAGGAAACAAACAAAAGATGTTATGAAAAAAAATAAATGAAAAAGTGTGTCCAGACTTTTGACTGGTAGTGCTACTTGAATGGAAGCCGGGTTAGCCTGATGTGAGGCAACAGGATTAGTAGGAAAAAGTACCACCGCTCTTGCACATTCTGCTGGCAACAGTGGTGACGCATGTTGACAAGAAGCTTATTTGTAACAACATGGCTGCTAGCTGATCATGAGTGCAAAGTAAACATGGTTATTAGTATAATGTGTCTCCTTTAAAAACTCATAAAGTCTACACCTGACATGGATGTTTAGTGTGAGGCTGGATTTTGACTTTAAGTGAGAGAAAACATCTAGCATGGCATCTCTCCATGTGGAATAGCTGCCATTGAACCTGTGCTCCTGATTCTGACGTGTCTTGTCTCTGTCACTCAGATTCCCCCGACAGCCCGGGTATGTTTATGTGTGCTGTGCTAGCTAGCCTTAGCCTTACTGCTCTCCAAACCAACCCTTGAATTAACCTTTTAAGCCTTTCAACTTTGAACCTAGCACTCTAATAGATCCCATATTAACCTCTCCTCTGATCCTGTGCTACTCTGCGCTGTTTGGTGGGACTGTCTTTTTGATGCACTATGATTCACACATTGTTGGCCAAAACAATACTGTGACATAACAGTGTGTTAGTGTGGAGTTTACACATCGTCCTGCTACAAGAATGCTCAGTTTAACTTCAGCTGTGACCTTTAGTCAGTGGATAAGAAGTGCACTGTCTAATATAACCTCTCTACCTAGTTGTGTGTTTGTTTCTTTTTCCCTTTACAGACATATTCTCCAGACTTTTTTGGGAAGGCCATAAGCGTCTTTGACCAAGTGCAATCATATGAAAGAAGTCAAAAGCATAGGGCAGTTGGAGTTCAAACATGAGCGCTGAATATAGTGTTTTGTTAAGGGTAGCATTGGCTCCACTTCTGCTGTTGGGGAAATTAATTACTTTGTGTAGTTCTCACAAAAAAGATAATTTTATGCATTTTTGAGTAACAGTGTTGTCGTGGTATGAAGATTCTATACTCTATACTCTATTTCGATACTAAGGCATAGACTTGATACTCAATACTGATTCAGATACCATGATGACAATAAAAAAAACGCTCAATTTAGACAATAGAATGTGATTTTCAACATTAAATCGTAGTACTTTCTTATATATTATCATGTGGTCTTTTGTCTGTGTAATCCAGGCAGGTTTCATAGTGGTCTTATACTTGTTCTGATCCAGCTCAAGATCATTCTAAAACTATTCAGGAAAGGTTCATTTCTGTCCGTTGACATGACCTTTTTTCAGTATGAATACGTTAAATTTGTTTAAATTGGTATCTAGTTTCTAGTATTAGATTTTTTATATTTTTGACAACCCTGTTAAGTAATATTATCTGTTTTAAAATAAAATCAATAAATAGTAACCAGCCTCATTTGTAATTTATAAGAAAATACTAAATTATCAAGCCTGCCTTGTAACTTTGATTTCACAAATCAGTTTCGAAATTGCATAATAGTCTGTTAGTCAGGGTGAACTAAAAATTTCACTAGTTTGTTTGTTGTCAGCTATTGTTACTCCTCTCATTATAATTCATACATAAAATGGGCACATTGAGAACCTTATACAGTTTTAGGTGAAATAACTTAGTGATGAGTATGTAACTTTTTGGGGGTGGAAAGTCAGCTGCATGTTTCCATGGAAATAGAAAGTTAAAACCATACTTTGGAACATTCTCCGTGGAGATGGCTAAGTTTTATGCCATACTGTGGAATATTGTTGCAAAAGGAACAACATTTCCATGGAAACAAGCAAGATGATCAGTTTTGTGGAGATACAAGCCTACTCACAGTAAGGATGCATGTTTTTCTATATTTGTCAATGCAATAAACACATCCATAATGGAAAAACATGCTTTTATTTTAGTCTATTTGGCAAAAAGTTACATACTGGGGTTTTAAATAAACAGAAATTAATGAGAAGTAGTGAGTCTGGAGAATACTACCTGTCTGTAAAGAGCTTTTGCTTGCAGTGTGTTTTAATATATTTGCCTCTTAGTTTTAAAACAATTGAAGAAAAATATCCTGATCCAACTTGCAAAACCCGTCAGACCTGTGTATTCAGCCAATGTCGCCATGGTGACACATTGCTGTAGTCATCCTCTTCAACACATGGCGCCATCATCTGTCCATGTTGTGTACTTGTATTTGGTTGCATTATATTTTTCTTGGTCTAGGTCTTCTAGGTCTTCTAGGTCTGGAGGTATAAGTTCAGTGTAAATGGTAACAAGTATCCACACTTCAAACACTGTCCCTGTAGCCAGGTGTTTGTAATCAGAAACACCTGTCTGTAATCAGGGCAGTCCTGTGTGATGTCACGTAGTACTTGAAATTGCAATGGCCACTGGAGGCAGCACACACTGTTTTTTACCGTTTTTGACCAAAAAGCTGCAAATATAACTAGTTTGCACTAAAGTTGCCAAAAAATGACTTGGGAAAGTAGACAATGATGTTCGAACACCATGTACACAGCTTAGTCGCAAAAAAAGTGGATTTAGTGTTTGGTTCCACTTAAATCCTAGGAATGTTGACTTGTATGCTTTTTAGGACTGGGCAGCATGGCAAAAAAAATTATATTAAAATAAATAAGGATAAAACAGATCAGATGTCCTCAAAAGCCCCAAGCTGATCACTGCGATCTGTAAACAATTTAATTACAAGTTGATTTGATAGCACCGCCCAAGTCTTTTTACAGTTGATAATGTCATATGTAATGTATGTAATGTTATTAAAATGTTATTAAAAATTTGTTTGTACCTAAAATCGTATCGTATCTAAAATCGTCTTGTGAGTTTACACTTCACTGTGACTGGTTAAACCCACCTATCACTCACCTGGCAGGCAGAACATGATAGAAGCTGACCAATAGGAGAAGCCCATTAATATCGCCTGCCCCAACTTCACCTTATCTATTCGTGGAAGCGCTAATCACCAGTGAGTTGATAAATATAAAAGGACAAAAAACACTGACAGGTTTTTTTGTAGGTTGAGCTGATAGGATCTGAAAACCAGTCATTACTTGTGGGTGTGGGATGGGTGCGACCTAACACAGTGAGCACAGACTACAAAGATTTTTTTTTTTCTCCAATTGTTTGTCAATGTGAAACCCATTGTAAATAATAAATATAAACTCAAGATTAATAACAAAAGATTAATTAATTAATTAATAAAAGGACCTGACCTTTTTTTTATTACCGCACTGTGAACTCTTCTGGTGTGACATCACTGATCGCACTGTTTGTGATGATGTAGCAGATCTATGTGGGGCGGTCCTGTATTCTGCTCTGTTTTAATAATAGACAATTGTGCAGCCTGACCGTGCAGCGTAGAGTCAACCTCTCCTCTGCACCAATGCAATATGTGTATGCTTTAGAAGAGTAGTGTACCTTTCCTGGTTTGTGCTGTTTTTTGGTTTAGAAGAAGAATATTATGATGTATTGATGTCAAAAGCAACATTTTCTGATTTTAAGGTGTGCTCCAAACATACTAACCCTTAATCAGAGAAAACAAAGGAAACAGTTTTAAAATGAGAAAATGTGCGGGTATATTTAACACAGAATGAAAGTAAACAATTATTTTCATTCATGGTGTTAATTCGTGTCATTGCAGTGAATATTTGACATCCCTGGTGTGCACACTTTACTCCTAACAAAGGCTCTTGTACATAGTGAGCAGTTGTCTCAAATAGTGTTAAAAATAAATTATTACTGCTCCTGTTTCAGGTGCCCGTGCGCCCCGGGCTCTGGTGGACCAGAAGTCCTCAGTGATCAAGCACAGCCCCACTGTGAAGAGAGAGTCCCCCTCCCCTCAGGGTCGAGTCAACAACAACAGGTACATTGCCACCTTGGCTCAAAAGTCTGTTTAATGTGCCAGTCGGAAGAGTCATCCACAGACAAAGCTAACTGGCTAGGCAGTGGAAGATAAGTCACCAAATTAACTTTTCATTGGTTTGGTCACCCACTGTACCTGCGTTGTGTAATTTGAATCCACTTTAAATGGCTTGTACCAGATTTTTAACCATGAGTGAGGAACATGTTTGAGTGTGAACTGTAGCCCCGCCCGCTTAGTTATTTTTGCCACTGTGATATTGCACCATGACACAGAAACGGCTGTCTGGGATATTCTCCAGTGGTTTTCCACATGGATCCCATCAATCTCTACTTAATGTTGTATTTCTGAGATGGTGACACACAGTTGTTTCTAATGCAATTGCCAAATCCGAAACTTTGGCTTCTTTTCTTGGAAAGTCGCTTGCAATTTTTAAGAGACATGGGTGTTTTTTTGGGCTTGTTCCCGAGTGGCATTTTCACATCATAAAAGAGCTGATTTTTATCCTTTTTTCAGTTATGTTTCACATTAAGACTCAGTAATGATCATATAGAGTCTATGGTAATGACTGAAAGCTGTTCATGTTTTAAAGTAATTTTTGATTTCATAGGATTTGGGTTGCTTGTTTTGGGGCTTTTTTTTTTTTACAGGCTTTTTTTCAAGGTCTTTTGTTGCTTTGAAAATCTGGCAAGGCTATTTTTGTAGCACAATTGTACACAAATCATAAATAATCATCATAAAATTAACATTAAAAGAGAAGAGTGCAGAATAAAAACCTTTCAGTCATATGCACAGCTAAACAGAACTGTTTTGAGCCTGGATTTAATTCATTGTCAGAGTAGAGGCTTGTCTCTCATCTTCAGGAAGACTGTTCCAGGTTTTAGCTGCAGAAAACTGATTCCCCATGTTTAGTCCAGACTCTGGGCACCAGCAGGAGGCCGGTCCTTGAAGTCCTCAAAGTGCGAGATGGTTCATATGGCACTGACATGTCAGAGATGTACTTTGGTGCTAGCCCCTGGAGAGACTTGTAACAAGCAGAGCTGCTTTAAACTCTATTATGAGTCACAGGAAGCCAGTGCAGAGACCTGAGCACAGGACTTATGTGCTTGTACTTCCTGGTTCAAGCCAGAACCCAAGCAGCAGCGTTCTGGATGTACTGCAGCTGTCTTAACACTTGTTCAGTGAGCAGAACGTTACAGTAGTCCAACCTACTGGAGACAAATGCATGGATAAGTCTCTCCAAGTCTGGTTTTGAAAGTATACCTTTGATTTTTGCATTTTTTTTAAGATAGTAAAAACTGCAGATGTTAATGATTTGATGTGGCTGTTAAACTTCAAGTCTGAGTCCATTATTACCCCTACATTTCTGGTCCATATTCACTTACTGCCAATGCGACATAAATCTTAGTAGTTGTGGTAGGACAGATTATTGCTGCGTATTAACTGGCCTAAATGGCCAAAAGAGGTCCATATTTTTTTCTCTTATCTGTTATTAAAATACACTGGATAATATGAAGGCTATTTAGCTCAATCAGAAGAAATTCAAATCAAGTACAGGCCCTTTAAAGAGATACTGCTCCAATGAGACTGTGGTATTCTTTGGTATATGAACTTGAACAATATTGACAATATTGTCATTAGGAGGATAAAAGTAGCCTTGATTGGAACCTCTGAAATGTTTTTTTCTTCTCACATAAACAGTGCCCAGCTTATCTAATACAAATGCTGATGGTTCAGTGTCCTTTGTGTTGTGGTGCAGTGAGAACCAGCAGTTCCTAAAGGAGGTGGTGCAGAGCGTGCTGGATGGCCAGGGAGTGGGCTGGCTCAACATGAAGAAAGTTCGCCGCCTCCTGGAGAATGAGCAGCTGCGCGTCTTTGTGCTGAGTAAACTCAACAGGGCCATCCAATCAGAGGAGGATGCCAGACAGGAGATCATACGAGATGTGGTGAGAATTAAAAGCACTGGGTAGCAGTTTAAGCCCTGAGTCGCATTTGGATATATATATATCTAGTCAAAGCTTGTGATGTGCTTTGACACCCACTGCTAAAATATTCACATTCATTTTAAAGCTATTGATTATCTCTTAAATGAAAAAAATCAGCACCAAACAAGCACAAGTGTATACGTCTGTCATAATTTTTTTCCTGAAAATTTATTCTAAAAATGTTTTAACAATAGTGCCTCTTATGTAACAAAAATTTGATTGTTACTTAGAGGCAGTACTGATCTACCAGCTGCCCCTATTTACACCTAATGGTACTCACACTGTTCTCCTATTGGTCCTGCTTTTAAAACTACAAGCAATGCCAGACTAGTTTATCTGTGGAATACAGTGAAAAGGTTCTGGAATCTTTGTTTTTTGTGTGTAACAGGAGGTGAACAGAAAGGTGTACAAGGGCATGTTGGACATTTTAAAGTGCACTGTGTCCAGTCTGGAGCATTCTTACACCAACGCCGGCCTGGGAGGGATGGCCAGTGTCTTCAGTCTGCTGGAGATCGCCCGCACACACTATCAGACCAAAGGTACTCTCTTCAAATCCAACTCCCCCAGGATATGTACAGCATCTGTTTTTGTTTATACTGTCAACACTTGTGCATCATTTAACAGCAATGACTCTCTGCCACTAACACTGTACTGCGCTTTAAGCCGCACGTCAGACATTTGCTCTAGTGAAAATCAAAAGCACTGGGAGTTGTATGTCTAACCCTTTGCGTCCTTGCTTTGACTAACCTCTTCATTTTTCTGTTTTGTAATGCTGACAAACTCTGTGTCTGGCTTCCTAACTCTGGTAACTCGCTAGACCCCGAAAAGCGAAACAAGCGAAGCCCCACAGACAGTTCTAGCAGCCCAGGGAGCAAAGAGAGCCCATCGGGTCGCATGGAGGCCGCCCGACCACCGGCCCTCCTGAATGTGCCCCACCTGCAGCTACCCCACCACACTCCAGGCAGGGGCACGCGCCACTTTGACACTCGCAGCCTCAACGAGGAGAACTTTATTGCCTCCATTGGTGTGTACACCGCTCCAGCCCTGTGGCATGTGCTCTGTGAGACCCCTCTCCCATCCCAAAGGCTTGTCAGAAACAGTCCATCCCCTCCTCTGCATTAGACTAACTCTTACAGCGCCAATATTCTACAGTCTCACCTTACATTAATTTGATCCAAAATCTATATTAATAAATAGATGGCTGAGAATCATTTGAGTGCTGATCAACAAAAACACTCCTATCTGTTAACATAAGACTTTTCAGTCTAAAAGGGTGGAAGTGCAATAGTAGGGCTGTAGGATCCCCTCTAAAATGGCTTGAAAATTTGGTGGCTCAAGTGAATTGATATAATTTTACATGCTATTAATGATAAACTAATTGTTCTTTTATAAACCATAAACATTATTATGGACATGCTAATTTATAAGTCACTGCAAAGTCCAGGTCGCTGTTATTGTGTAGGACCATTACACCTATATTAAATAATAAAATAAGCCTGAAGAGTGTGTAATATTGGCCTGTTGCAGCTTGGACAGAGTCCTTGTGTCTTCCTCTAACATGTCCCCGTTTGCCCCCTGTGGACGTGTTTTGTGCCTGCAGCCTTGAACTTGCATGTGTATGTATCAGACGTGTTAAATCTGCAGTAGTGGACAAGGGAGGCCTGAGGCCAGCGTGTGCTGTGTGCCTTTACTGCAGGTTTGTGCCAGGCCTGCTCTAGTCCTATGGCAGCTCCCTTTGCTCTGAGCATGGTGGGTGGAAGCTTCTCTCCCTGGTATACAGGCCCAGTAAAGACCCATCCTCCTCTGAGCGCTTTGGTTGTAAATTCAGTCAATAAAAATCAGAGCCATTTTGTTTTTGGTCTGCTCTGGGTCTGTATACAGAGGACACTCTGAGTACGCCACCCTGACTCCATCCTGCACCCTTCTCTCCCTTTAGAGATTGCACCTTCAATTCTACAGAATGCTGTGAGACTTGCATCCTAGCTTCTGCAACTGCTCCATCTCACCCACGGCGGGCTGGTCAGCCTCTCAAAGCCATCCCATGCTGTTTTCTGAACCATCACCTCCTCCGCTGCTGAAGGCCTGCTGCTGTGCAGAGCCACACACATGTAATTTTCACCCTGTGTGACTCTGCAGGGCTCGAGCCAGTGTGGCTGGGTTCTACTCTTACCATAGCAGCTTGTTTACATGAAATTGTCTTTATAATCCACATGGAGCTCAACAGTGCCCGCCCACCTCTGCTTTCAGCATAGACTTTCTGAGCAATTTGGATTTCCATTTAAAGGCACACTAGCTATGGGGTCACTAATGACCATAACATTTTTAAATGCCAAAATGTTTTAAATGTTTGTGTTCTGTTTAATCCCTACTGACCAGAGGACAAACGTTACGGATGTAACTACGGTTCTGTGAATCCTGGACTATGGCCTGTCCCCCTGCAGAGACTCATTCAGTGCTTAAAGCAGAATTCTTAGAACCATAGTTACATTTGTAACTGTTGGTTTTTAGTTTTATTCAATAAAATGTCTTTGGTCACAAGTTACTCCAGAGCTGATTAGCCCTCATCCAACAAACTTTTTTCAAAGTCTATGGGAAAAATGAATGCAAGTTTGACTTTTGGAAGCAGAAGTGCCGCCCACTGTTGAGCTTCATTGAATCTCAGCCACACAGAGACATATGAACCATCCCTCCTCCTCAGTAACAGTTTCTCAATGCTCAGTTTGTTTTGTTTGGTTTAAATGCTCACCCACCATACATGCCTTTTCAACCAGCTCTCTGACTCTCTCTCTGTCTTTCTCTCCTTGCTTGCAATGCATCTTGGGTAGAATTGTGGAGCAAGCACCAGGATAAGCAAAAAGCTATGGAAAAACCACAGAGTAAGAGACTTTGCACACACCAAGAAAGTAAAAATTTGGGGTGTACCTTTTGCTCTCTCTCCACCCCGTTTTTTACTTCAACATTTTTGCTCTTTCTCAACATATTCATTTGATTTTGAACCCTAAACATACTTTCTATTAAAGTAGACTGAAGCTGATGAATATTCTTGGTTCGAACATGTGGTCCTGTACATATTCACTATATGCTACAACAACTGTCTTTTTTTTTTTTTTTGTTTGTTTTTTAACACAATGTTGGACTAACTCACTCGCTATGGCTTGTTTTTTTATTTCTTTACATATCGCTATAAACCAATACAAAAATTGCTGCCCTTTCTTACTGACTAAACCTTTTCCTGTTTGAAGTGACTTGGCCAAGGTTACAACGATTTCGGTGCCCTGGTTTCTGGGAGTTGTTTGCATTATAATGGGAAAGCGAGCATCTTCTACTTGATAGTGAAATCCTGTTGAATGGCATTAACACTTTAGTTCTCCGTGCTCCTGACTGAGTTTGTGTGCATGCCTAACTGCCTGTGTGCTGTCGTCCTGTGTTCTCTGGTGTTACCCGGGCCACACGCAGCCTTGACTCAAACGTGTCACGCTCCTGCTCAGTTCATTTGTAACTCCTCGATTTGATGGCACTTATTACTGCACTCTCTGCTTGCCCCTGTGTCACTTCTATGTCTGGTTTTCAAATGGTTTATGTATTCTTGAGCCTATCTGATGCAAATCTGTCTTTCTGTCAGCATTATATTGATGGTAATCTGGCTTAGTTTGAATACTCCAGCAGCAGATGTGCTCTTTAGACTGTAGTGCAGTGCTGTGTAGCAACTCCGTAAGGTAAGCTACAGTACAGCTGGTACAAAACAGTCTTAATTAACGTGTGCCCTCAGGGTCTGAGGGAGGCAAGCAGCAGCGACCCCTGGTGGCAGATGCAGAGGAGAAGAAGTCCCAGATGAGTTCTGACAGTGGGCTCAGTGTCATGTCTGGATCTCAGGTTTGTCCTTCAAACATATTCGACATTTATATATAGTATGTTCTGTGTTTTAGAGGTAAAAGGTGCCTCAGGCCATAGGATGATTTAAAAAAAAAAAAAAAAATCAATGAAGGTGTATGGAGTTTTAAACACAGTGGAGCACGACATCACAAGGTGGAACAGTCTCAGTATGCAGAGTTTGTGTGTTAAATATGTGTGAATGAAACAAAACAAAACTCTGTATGCTTTTGGTGAGTAAACATTATAACATATCGTAATCTGGCCCTTTAAATGGATATAAAAGGCACTGTACGTCTTAAAAATGTGAAAAACTAGTTCATTTTAAATGGTTTGTAGTGGTCCAAAGTTATTCCTCATTTACCTTATGCATTCCAAGCATTGTAATTATTCCCCGTGATGAGTTTATAAGCACTTTTCACAACTCTTAAAAACCAAAGTGGAGTTATGATATGGCAGTAAAGCTAACATATGCTAGCATGCTTATGTGCACTTCCTGATTATTGGACAATAAAATGCTTTATAATTAGATGCAGACAGCATGCACCTGATATATTGTAAAAGCAGCTCTTGAAGTAAAAAAATATCTGTATTGGGACAAGACAAATTTTGCTCAAATACATGGGAAAAACTTGGGTACAGGACCTTTTAAGTACATTAGTGAATAATGATGAAATCTAAAATGTAATCTAGACTCTAAGAACTTGTAATAACCTAATCGCATATCGCCCAGCCCTACTCTCAGAAGTTGATACTTAAGGTGTTTCCTTCTGCAGAAGAGCGACAGTGAGTCGGTGACCAGCTCCGAGCCTCCCATCCTGACCAGAAGCACGAGCCAGGACTCTGAGGCCAGCACAGTGGTAGGGCACAGCCATCTCACTCTGTGTCTGCTCCCCCTGCGTACTCGTACCCTGTAACCCACCCGGAACGCTTCCCTCTTAAATGTGTGTGTGTTGTGCAGATCAGTAATAGCTCCGGGGAGACTCTGGGAGCAGACAGTGACCTGAGCAGCACAGCAGGAGACGGACTGGGCAGGACCATGGCTCACCTCACCCAGTCCAGAGGCACACTCTCAGACAGCGAGATCGAGACCAACCCCGCCACCAGTGCAGTCTTTGTGAGTGCACGCTCTTCACACACCAGTCTTTACTAAACATTTAAATATGTGGTAAATATTTAAGATAGTTTTAAGTCTTATTTGCTTCTTTGTGA
Source organism: Periophthalmodon schlosseri (assembly GCA_000787095.1). Lineage (NCBI taxonomy): Eukaryota > Metazoa > Chordata > Actinopteri > Gobiiformes > Gobiidae > Periophthalmodon > Periophthalmodon schlosseri. The sequence goes on from KN475047.1 coordinate 20,302, forward strand.
AGAAAAGTTCTACACAAAAAGTTGAAAAATACAGGAAGTGGCACTGACTTCTCAAAAGGAATCCCTCCATCATCAATACACAAAATTCCATCCAAAATGCAGGGACAAGGAACGCATTTTTCTGACAGTTTAAACACACATTTGGGTCAATAAAAGCCTTGTCTAAATTACACAGTAGTTATTATGTGACCAATAAAAATACAATACAAGTTTTCCCTTGTTTACATTATAGTTGCCAGGTATCAGTTATGGAATTACCACTACATATGCCACGTGCTGCCCATGTCAAACCAGGAAGTAAAATTATAAGCTTGGGAAAAGTAGCAAAATCTTAAATAGAACAATTCCGGAAATGGTTTGTGAAATGAGTAATCTAACCTGTCATATGCACTTAAGCTGCATTACAGTTTGCTTTATAGTCCACCCCTATGTATATGTGAATGATCTAATAACCCATATTAATCGTCTGTGTTTGTAAATGTGTGTGTTTTGCCACAGGGGAGGACTCACACACTGAAGCCAGGGGCCAGAGATCACCTGTCTGCCATGGGGAAGGGCCCTCCACAGCCCCTGGAGGACATCAGTATGAGAATCTACCTGTGTGAGGGGCTGCTGGGTATGTGTGTGCAACCATTTCCAAACCACCACTTTAATTTGTAATATTTATTCAATATTGGGTGTCCATCATGTGGAGGGTGGAGGATCTGAAGAACAGAAGTGACATTATAGTTAATTTTCTTGTATTTATTCGTTAGGAGTGTTTACATACAACATACTACAAAGATGCTAGCTAAAACTAAGTCACATACAACATTGTCAATAATAGTTCAAAATTCATGTCAAAATATCACTACAGTATTCTATTTTGGCAGTCTTTAGTAAACTTCTATTGGATATATATTACCCCAAGTGTCACTAACGCCCTTTAGCTTCTCAGCCCTGGTTATAACTGTAATCTTGACTATTCTATTCTGCTCAGTTGTAATCCCTGTGTAATACTGTCTTTGTGTCATGTCTCATTAACCTGGGTATGATGTGTTGTTGTGTTGTATTGGTGTCTGTATTTGTCCGTTTCGTGTGCTGTTGTGACTAAACCCTATGGCCTGCTGACCTAACCCTCTGTCTCCACTGCTCCTGCGGAACCCGCTTCAGGCCGCGATAAGAGCTCAGTTTGGGACCAGCTGGAGGATGCTGCCATGGAAACCTTTTCTCTAAGTAGGGCTAATCTCTTTGCCCTTTTCCTGTGTGTGAGTGTGTCGTACTGAGGCTGTGGTGCTATGTGGGTCTGTCAGAGCATCTAACATTTCTCACTGGGCTCTTTTAGCCTTTGCCTCTGCTATTAACCTCAAAGACTAACAGTTCTAGAGAACTTTTGGAAAAAGCAAACATAATTGTATTAGTTAAATTATGTTAAATGTTGGCATTGACAAGATGATGATCTAATTTATGAAATTAAGTTTATTATATTGTTTCGCATTTGCTAAACATAGAAAGCTGTTTCTGAAAACAAGCCAGACGATAAACTTGTATTAACATTACACTGCTACTTATATTAGTCATATTAAAACGGTTTAATGGCGGCACTAAAATGGTTGCATTTTGAACATGAGAAAACAAACATTTACTCATAAATGTATGAACGAGTTTTGAATAAGTATCTCTGGTATTAGACATGTTTTAGGTAATATCATGAGCTAAAGTCCAGGTGTGGCTGGTGTGCAGGTAAAGAGCGCTCCACTCTGTGGGACCAGATGCAGTTCTGGGAGGATGCCTTTCTGGACGCGGTCATGCTGGAGCGAGAGGGCATGGGCATGGACCAAGGCCCGCACGAGATGATCGAGAGGTACAACTCAAACCAACACAAAGACCCATTGACCAAACAATGTTTAACAGTTTGCTCTTTACTGGATATTTTAAAATATCTTTGGAACACCTTGGCATTAATTTTTGTCATTAAATGTAATATGTTTGTATAAAATGTAATTAATTTCTTGGATTATGTATATTGCCCTCTACTGGCAAAATTAGGAAGTGGACATAGCATCACTGTTATCGCTGTGATTTAAATAATCTTTGTAGAATAATATGCTACTGAATAGAATGACTGATTTGTTACCAGTCCAGTTTTGTGTGTGTGTGTGTGTCGCGTTGACAGGTACCTGTCTCTGGGAGAACATGAGCGCAAGCGTCTGGAGGATGACGAGGACCGGCTCCTGGCCACTCTGCTGCACAACATGATCGCATACATGCTCATGCTTAAAGTACATGTCCCTCTACTTTAAAGTCGTCAGTTTTTATGTACCACTGTACATGTGTTTATCTCCTGTCTGCGTGTGTCTGTGTGCGCGCACGTGTAGGTGAACAAAAACGACATCCGGAAGAAGGTGAGGCGCTTAATGGGCAAGTCTCACATTGGCCTCACATACAGCCAAGAGATCAACGAGATACTGGACAAACTGGGCCAAATGGTACACACTCTTGTATGCATTGATTGCTTATTAAAATGGCCTGCAATATATTATGGTGATTTGTTTCTGTGTGTGTGTGTGTGTAGAATGGCCGTGAGCTTTCCATCAGGCCCTGTGGAAGCCGACATATCAAAAAGCAAACCTTTGTGGTTCACGCTGGCACTGACAACAAAGGAGATATCTTTTTCATGGAGGTAGGCTTCTGTTTACAGATAAACTATTCTGTACCTCAGCCACACCAGTGAATCAATAACATATAACATTTCAGGTGTCTGTAATGGTGCTGTAAATTATTCTAACCCTTGATTAATCAGGATTATTCACTTTCCCCAATGCAATATGAGCCACTGGGGGTCCAAAGGCTTTTTGTCTATATATTTTGTACAGTACAAAATAAAATTTAAAAAATTTGCTTTACTAAAATGCAATAATAAATCAAATATTCTAATAACTTTTGCATATCATAACCTTAATATGTAAGGAATAGGGTTGTCAAAAGTATTGAATATCAGATACTAATCGATACTAAAACTAGTATCGAAACTAGATACTCATTTGAGCAGATATCGATACTAAATGATCCTTTCCTGAATAGCTTTAAAATGATCTTGAGCTGTATCAGAACAAAAATAAGACCACACAGACTAGTGTACTCTCATGGACCATTATGGAACCTACCTGGACGACTGAGGGATTACAGAGGTATAACACCACATGGTAATAAAAAAGAAAGTACAACGATTTAATGTTGAAAATTATATTCTATTGTCTAAAAGTAAAGATATAGGAAAGAAAAAAAGAAATAAGTATTATTTGTGTCATTATCATAACACTAGTAAGGGAATATTTTTTGGTTTTCTGAAATAATTAAAGTGGCTGATGTCTTATGACTAAACCTTTCATTCCCATGGACAGGATACACCCCTCTTGACTTATGTTGTGTGTTGCCAGGTATGTGACGACTGCATCGTCCTGCGCAGTAACATTGGCACTGTGTACGAGCGCTGGTGGTACGAGAAGCTCATCAACATGACCTACTGCCCCAAGACCAAGGTCCTGTGTCTCTGGAGACGCAACGGCCAGGAGACACAGCTCAACAAGTTCTACACCAAAAAGGTCCCCTGTGCTCCTCATTACCTCTTAAGCTCATGCAGGAAAGACTCACTCTCCTGATACTGTGTGTCTCTAGTGTCGGGAGCTCTACTACTGCGTCAAAGACAGTATGGAGAGAGCCGCCGCGAGACAGCAGAGCATCAAACCAGGTCTGCTCCACGCCTGCCTCTTAACCTAAATCATTCATTTGTGATTTTTATAGTAATGCATGGGCTGTCGAAGGAATGCCAAATTGTATGAATTTAATACAGCAGTACAGTACAATATATTACAACAATTGCTATTTAACTTACACAATTATCATTGATTTAAAACAACAAAACATTAATGGTATGGGGTATAAATGTATTGTTTTCTACTACATTAAACAAGTCTAACACATGCCTGCAACATGCCTAGCACGCAAACCAGGGGTTTCCAGACTATGGCCCGGGGCCCAAATGCAGCCCTCAGACCAAATTTTGTTGGCCCTCAGGCCTTCTGTTGAACTGGCTCAGTACTTTTTACAGCAAATTTAAGTGATTCTAACCTCATTAACATCACATTGCATTGTGATACATTATTAATAGTATTTTTTTACCGCAAATTTGAATAAATCTGCCATCAAAACCATAATAAAATCACATTTAATTATGATAAAGATCTAAAATGAATGTTTCGAGCTTTATTAAAGGTACAATGGCTCTACTAAACCTCTGTAAAATATACCCATCTGATACATTTACTGTATTGACCACTGGTCTGTGGTCCACTGCTTTGAATGTGTTTCAATATGCGGAAAAAAGTTTGGACACCTCTGAGTAAACAAGCTAAAGAACAAATTAAGACACCTAGTTAATGTGTTAACAGTATATTTGTATGATAGTCGTATATCATTTATATTAGTGTACTGGCCTTAAATTATTTGGTGAATCAGGGAGACGGACAGAAAAATAGATTTATTGTGTTCAAACGGACTTAAAGAGGCTGTAACAGATTTTTTTTTTTTTTTTTATGTGTCATCAAAACGAGACTGCTTTTTGCATCTAATTATAAAGCATTTTTATCATCTGCAAACCAGGAAGTCAGATTAATGTGCCATTAGCATACTAGTTGCTAATTGTTAGCGTTGTCATGACAGCAAAATTGTGAAAAGTGTAACTCATCCTGGTATTGTTCCATTGGAAGGAATATGTTAGGAAATTCAGAAATAAATTTGGACCACTGCAAATCATTTAAAATGAACTGGTTTTGTTTTTCCACGTTTTTAAACCTGGAAAAATCAGGTACAGCGCTTTTAAGTCCACTAAAAAGCACACTTACATTGGTAGTCCTTTATGTTGTTCAGGCCCTGAGCTGGGAGGGGAGTTCCCAGTGCAGGACATGAAGACTGGGGAGGGCGGACTGCTGCAGGTCACCCTGGAAGGAATCAACCTTAAGTTTATGCACAGTCAGGTAAGACCCCTCCTCCCTCCACTGTGGCATGAGCACCCATCTCTCCTGTGCACCCGACCATCTCCATCGTGCCACCCTGCCCCTCCACATCCACGCCCAGAAATCTCCCTCTAAACCAGGGCAGGCACCACACAGTTTAGAGGAACATTTCCCCCTTTGGCTTTGCTTCTTTAAACCGTTTTTTGAGTTGGTGTGCGTCTGCGTGCATGCCCCCCCACACACACATATGCTGTCTGTTGGACATCTGTGGTGCTCTCCGTGTCTCTTCTGTGTGGGAGGACGTGGAGCTGGGTGTGTGCTGCCTGCAGTGGTAAGACCGAAACCTTGAGCTAAGACTTTTCATTAATAATTGGCTTCTCATAGCAACTTTGACTCAAGTTTGGACCCGTCAACATGGCCATGCGTTGTCCTCACATCTGCATAGTTACCGGTAGTTCTATAGCTTGTGATGTGAATATGCAACAACAGGAGAGGTACACTGTAATGTTCAAATAATGTTATTGTGTTTACTCACCAGGGTTTATCTTTTATTTGGTCTGCACAATGCTTATCGCATTTTGCTTTTGTGGTACATAAAGACTTTTGCATTAGAGCAAATACAGGTTCATAATATATTATCAGCCTTGTCAGTTTCACCAGTTTAAACAAAACCGTAGTGTTGTGCTTTGCCAGGTGTGTTGTTGGTTAATTGTTAATTAAACACTGTACTATGTTTTCTATATGCAATTGAAAGGAAGTCTAGAGGAGCATGTTACACCTAAACTCAGTGTAAATTCAGGTGTTGATAAAATACGAGGTAACTATAGTTCATGTCTAAAGTTGCTGTCCTCCTCAATGCAGTGTAGTGAGGTAGCTCTACAGCATAGCCTAGCATAGAGGGTTATCTTCCGGAGCATAATGATGGTTGGCTACACAGATAGCTTAGCATAGTGTACAGTTAGCCTAGGGTAGTGAATGTTAGCTTCAAAGTTAGCTTATCATAGTGTTGTTTAGCTTCACAGATAGTGTAGATCCTGCCCTGTCTGTGTGCAGTGATTGGGGCCTGCGCTAGTTGCTGGAGAAGGAGAAGGAGGAGGAGGCATGGAGGTTAGACCTCAGGACTAGGCACATGCTGCTTTCAAAAGCTGTTGGGTCACTGAAATGAGATTAGGACAACACACATTCCATGTATGCAGCGAATGGGTTGGAATGCACCAAACACCTGTTAGTATGAGCACAACATGAATATTAACATTTGTAAGGCAATGCAGAGTTTTATGAAATGCCAAACTGAAGTTGTTTGTTCAGAAAATGGGAATTGGAGAAGCTGGGTATTACTGTGCCTGTAATCTGGTTCTGTCATAATGCCTTACATTTGTATTGAGCTTCAGAAGTCTCTCAAAGAGCTACATTATAGTCATTATTCATTCACTTCACACTCAGTGGTTGTTGGCTACTTCTGTAGCCACAGCTGCCCCCGGGCAGACTGGTGTAAGTGAGGCTGTCAATCTATGCCATCAGGCCCTCCGACCACCACCAACACTTACTCAACTTATTCATAGTTTACATGTGTAATATGGGTGAAGTATATTGCCTCAAGACATGGCATTATGCACTGGTTCAAGGAGGGATTGAACCACCAACCTACGGACTCATCTTAACCAGGGTCAGATTGTTTAGCATTGGATCATTTTTGAAAATAATGTTCATGTAGCCAGACAGGCAGTCTTCCTTTGGCTGACAAACTGGATCATCAAGAAGGTCACCTGCTTGTAATTGCAACCCCAAGTCTCAAATGGAAAAGGCCATTGACTTACAAATACAAATGATGAGCTGCACCTTCAGAGAGAACTATCCCACATGTCCTTGAAAGCAGCATCACTTCCTGGTCTTTTATGGTGCTGGATTCTCATTGGTCAGGCAGCTGTTTGGGGTCTGAGGCTCAGGTGCTTTGAGCGCCCTCTGGAGTGTTTTTGCTCTTGTGTCCGATAATAATCCAAACCATTTCTCTCCCATGCTTTCTCCCCCTGCAAGGAGCGGAAGGTACCCACCTCTGCTGTGTTTGCTTTTAGCTCTCACATCTACTTTGCTCTTTTGATTTCTCTTTGTTTGGTTACTTTTCATTTCTTTATTCTATTTCATATTCACATGATTTATTTGTATGATTTATTTAGTTTGAGTTGTAGCTGTATGCACACTTGTTTTTCTATCTCGTTTTCATTCTAAAATAGTAATTCCATGTATGCATCATATGGGCCCTAATGCACTGTACAGCTAAAGGACACTGCACTATGTCCCCTCCCTCAGTATTCATGTAGCTCCAGTCCCATTGTCCTCACGTAGTACCGCCCATGTGTATGCCCATGGAAGCCTGTCTCCTCCTCTTCTGTTAGCTGCTTAGAGCTTGCATTTCACGTCAAGTGCTTTGATTTCCCTTTCCAACTCAGAGCTCAACACTTACCGCAGGTTACTTTGTTAAGATGAACTGTTTTCTTTCATCGCTGTTGTTGAGTTAATAATGTTGTGTCCTGTTTTTGTTTGTTTTTGTTTGTTTTTAGGTTTTCATAGAGCTGAGTCACATTAAAAAGTGCAATACAGTGAAGGGAGTCTTTGTCCTGGAGGAATTTGGTAATTACAACCATCTATTGATTCTAGGCCTGTACTCGGCACAGCAGTAACTCAGCTCCAGAGCCAGTTACCAGGGCATCGGGGCTACTGGGTCAGGAGACATGTTGGCTTATTATAGTGAGGTGTAGTCGTAAAGTGTGAGGGAGAGACTTGTTAAAATGATTAAGTACAGTGGAAGTGAGAGACACAACTGCCACTTAGAGTCGGTATAAGATTTTCAGAGTGCGGAGGTGGGTAAAGGAGTCAAATAAGAATGGTGTTACCTGGCATAGAGCAAGGTTAGGAACTCAAAGTCTAACTCTTTCAATGATTTTCTCATAACATTAACCTTGTGTTGCTTGTATTTACTCATAGTAGAGTTTTTTAGGGTAGAGTTTTTTATAGTGGTCTTACTGGAGTAGACATAAAAAAAACAAACATGTTTTTAAGAAATGTGTTTCATGTTCATTACATTTAATCACTTGAGCTCCATAAACACAGAGGTGGGTAGTTACAAGTTGCTCATGAATATTTAACAGTGGCCGCCCACTCCCTGGTTGCGGAAGTAAATTTATTTATTTTTTTTCCATAGACTTTCAAAAAAAATTAAATTAAAAGCTTGAAAGCTCGAGCTTTAAATAACCGTGTTATGGATATTAGTTACCACACAGCTGGTTAGCCTCCATGATGTCTTTTGAACTCTTTTGAATTTTTTGAATTTTTCTAAAAGTCTATGTGAAAAATGAATGGAAGATTTACTTCTGGAACCAGAGCGGGTGGACACTGTTGAGTTACATTTGTAGTGTCTACAGTCAGTCCCTATTACTAGCTAGTCAATTTCCAGGTATTTGTATAAGCATAATAAATCATATGGACAAAGGACATTTGTTGTACCCTCATTTAGGAAACTGAAAGTACTTATCCTAACATTTTGTGTTCCTAAATGATCTTTCCTTCCTTATAATTATGGCACAGGCCAATGAGAATTTCTAGATTTGTGTGTTTTGTTTTTTTTTAATTCTTGTGTATATAATCTGTTAACATTCAGAACATAAATAGATATTCCACAAGTCACACAGAAAAGAGCAGACTGGTTATTGGTCTTTAATTTCCAGAGTACTAGGTCAGGTCAGTAGAGTAAGTGTAGTAGTATTAGTAGCAGTAGTAGTAATGGTAGTAGCGTAGTGGTCGGCTGGGTTACTGCTGCGTCTCTGTGCTGCTTTTTGTAATGTTGCCCTCATCTTTGCCACTATGAAAACCTTCATTCTCCAGCAGGTAAAGTGTCGCCACCTTTCTTCTTCTCCTCCCTCTGTCCGTGCACACTCACCCCCTCATCACCATCACCTTTACTTTGTCCCCCCCTCCACCCTCTCGCTTTCTCTCTCTCCACTCAGTCATCTGCTCCTACGGAAAAGCCCAGATGCCGCGGTCAGTGGGGCGGCTATTTTGTGTCTCCTGTGTTGCCCCCTGGCCAGCAGCTCATCTGGGCTTTGGGTTCACGGTTACTAATGAAAAGTCACTGAGGGTGCTAACAGTGGTAGCTCAAAGGGTGTAACTACGCTGTCCGGATGAAAGGATTTGCTCTGATGCCTTAAATGAATGTGTTTGGTGTAAACATTAGTGAGACTAATCTCCAAACAGAGAGAGGAATGGTTGTGTGCAGTGTTAGTGGGACAGGGGAGTGGATGTGTCTCACTGCTCTTGTGTGTACGTCCCTCTTGTGCTAACCCTGTGACTCACCCATGTTTCTGCTGCCTTTGAATTCTCTGTTCTGTCTCTTGCACCAAATAGTTCCTGAAACTAAAGAAGTGGTGATCCACAAGTACAAGACGCCCATGGTGAGTACTCACGCAGGCTTCACTCCAACAGTGACTGGAGTCACTTTGAAGTTGTGTTTAAACTGTGATGCTGTTGGCATTAGCCAAAGCGCCTGACAATAAGTGGATAAAATATCCCACAGTAGAGCGGATAGATAATTGAGATTCAAAACATGGATGGATGTCACTGACATGTTGAACACTAAACAAATAAGGTGAAAACTTGACCGGAGGGCACTCGTGTGTTTTAAAGGTAGGTCTTTTTGTCTTGATGTTAATGCTAATTTCAGAACCTAATAAATATTAAAATAATACAAACTAAAATGATCTTCACATCTGGTCCTTCAAATTGACACATAAGTGTCCTCTGGTGAGGTATTCTCCACGTATTGTCAGTGACATCCACCTGCAAGTTGTTGTCCACTTCCTTATCTTTAAGTATTCATTCATTTTAGTGACTCACAAACCCCAGTAGGGATTAATGGGAACAGAAGTAGTATGGATTTGCTGCTGCATGAAGGGAAATTAGACATGTGTTTTAGATGTGTGCTCATTCTTTTTAGAGGGATTGTAATTTTGTGTCTTTGCTATTCTATCACGGACCATATGGTGTTACATAGTCTTAGCTGCGCTAAAGAGTCCAAGTAAAATGTCCTGATCTCGAGTGAAAGGCGATGACTGCACCTGAACAAAGCAAGCGTGTGTGGTTTTGTGTGGACTAAACGTTCTGTTGTCCACAGGCCCATCAGATCTGCTACTCTGTCCTCTGTCTGTTCTCCTACGTGGCTGCTGTGAAGGGGAAGGAGGCAGAGGGCAAACCCAAGATGCTGTCCCCGAGGCCCCTGCCCAGCTAGTGTAACCCCCCGTAACCCCTGTCCTGTGTGTGAGCTGGACGTGCCTCCGGACGCAGACTCTGACAATCTGTTAAAGCACATCTGTCCCAGCTCTGTGTGGTGTGGACCTGCGCTGTGGCATGTACAGACTTCAACCTTCACTTCTGATCACAGGCTTCCAATCACCGTCCTGCAAATGGAAACTTATGCTTTACATACAGTTCTTATGTAATACAGGTTCTTTTTACACTACTTCAATCCAGAAGCTCTAGAATCGATTAATGCTGGGGTTCTCCAAAAATGTATTAGGGAGAGGGAAAAAAAATCTAGAAAATTTACAAAAACAAAGAATGACAGAATGGTGTGATGTGAATGATGTAAAAATAAGCAAAATACAATGCATTTAAATATGAACAACTGCATTAATTGTATCTTGGCACATATAAAAAATGAAAGGATAGATATTGAGGTCCTGGAGCCTTGTGTGAGCCTATATGTTGCCTGCTGTTTAAACTGAGTGACTCTTGTGTCTTTGGTCAGGGCTGTGCGGTGTGTGCAGGTCCCGTGCACTGCCCCCCTGACCCCTTCCGACCCCTCCCGACCCCTCTCTGGCCCCTCCCTCCCCCTCTCTGGCCCCTCCCTCCTGTGCTTCTCCACTCCTCTGTACAGTCCTTGTCCCTCCTGAGCCCTGCTTTGTTTGGGGCGTCCCACAGCACGGCATGTTCACGCTCCGTCAGCTGTGTACACTGTTCTGTGAGTGTTGTGTGTCCCTGCCCTCGCTCCACTCAAACGGCTCATTACTGTTAACCTGTCTGTGCTCTGCTGTTCTATTGCATGTAACTATGACAAAGACAAAGAAATATTATATATATTTCTATATATAGTATTTATTTAATTTAATATATTAACTGTACATTTCTCTGTGATAAATAGATGATTTGCTAGATGTGCAATATCTAGGTAGTTAGCCATGCCAGAGACTGGCTTTAACAGGGTGAAGGATGTGCCAGACTTGTGTGTAAATAGATGGGTGAATATGATGTCATTGTAAACTACACAAAATGGAGTCTGTTTGAGAATGGTGCCGCTCACTCAAAGTTCAGATGCCTTTCTTCTACATTCCTGTAGACATGGACCAATCCGAGCTCTCTACAGAGCTGCTTATAGGACACACCAACAAACAAGATTGATAAATAGGATTTTAGTAACACATGGCTAAGCTATTTTGTTTGACTAGATGAAAAAAATACTAAATGTGTAAATTGCTGTGTCAAAAATCTTTAACTGTCGTCTTGCTATACTTAGAAGTAGCCACTAGAGGGCACATACACTAATCCAAGCATTGACCATGGATCATGAATTGACTGATCTTTGTAGAATCACATTTATTTTTCTTTTGAATCATTCTCAAAGCATTGAATTGAGCATAAATGTGTAAGAAGCCTTCTCCGCTATGTTTTAGTTGTAGAGTTTGCACCATTCTCTGCAGTGGCGGCCATTTTGTGTGTAGTGCCGAGTGTGAGTTTACCTTTGGGGTTCTTCGTGTCGTCCTGTGATGCTCCAGAGCGCGGGTTTGACTGTACATTCAGCAATATAGGTACTGCAGCTGTAACACTGGAAGATGGTTTATTTTTGACCTGCTTGTATTTTAGTCATTTAACTGTGCAGAGAAATCCACCAATAAGAAACGAATGAGCTACGGTGCACTGTTCAGGCTGTGCACTCAATATTTTTCAAAGTGGAACTGTCCTTGTGAGAGCCAACTGCTGGAATCAATGAAACAAGATGTCAGGTGTAAGTATTCCATGTTTGAGGAGATATTTATAAACCATGTACAGCTTTGGAAACAGAATAAAAGTTGGCCCAAATCAAGCCTGGGTTCTTTGATTTATATACCATCATTAAGCACACAATATACAACATACATACAAGCATACACAGACCTGTTATCATTGCCTCCATTCATTAAAAAGGTGCGTACATTTACAAGCTCCTGCACAGGATTAGTATTACCTAGGCTAGGCACGTCAGGTAATAAGAATACAAATAAAAATCACACTGGTATTTGTAACACCATTTGTCATCTTGAGTCGTCCATGTTTGATTTTTCAGTAAAAATTACCTTTAATAACTGGCTGTGCCACTAACAGTTGTGTCACCTCCATCCTATAACATTCCTGTGAGTTTTTGTGCCAATATGAAAAAAGCTTGTAGATCACACAGTGAATAGTGAGTTGCAGGTAGATATCAATGACATGTTTAAGCACTTTGCAAATGAAGTGAATGCTTCACTGGAGGACACATCTGTTAATACAGGTAAGTGTTTGGTCTCAATACAAATTTTAAAGTATAATAAATATAAAAATAACACCACAACCTGAACTAATCAGCTAATCAGGTTGCTTTACTTTAAAGAAGACATAACCATTTTTCAACACTAAATAGTAAAAAATAGTAATATATTTTTTAACCCTACAGGTTTGACCTGAAGTGTGAATTTTCAGAAAAATCACAGTGGGTGAAAATGGAAACTTTGAGTACACTAATGATGAGGGAAAACTAACCGGGTTAAAAGCTCATAAAAGTCATGTCAGTGATTTTCCATCTGTAACTCGTCCAGCATGATCCGTGATCCATAAATATTTATTTTAACACAACTCTGTGAAAACCATAGAAATTTAATAGGGGAGGAAGGGGTGATGGAAACACTTAGTGACCGGAACAAGCCAGATGCTGTTGTGCATTCAGCAACCTCCAGGTGAGCTAACACTAGTTTAACTAGTAGTTTAAAATTAAGTGGCTTTCTTCTGTATCAATACTGACACTATGCCCAAGTCCAATCTCACAATCAAAGCAGCATAGTCGTAATAGTGACTGTGGCTATTTACAATTGAGACATTACATTTTACACTTACTAACTTGAGGCGTTTCCTCATCAGGCACAATGTCACATTTGAGATCCATTTAAATGAGAATGGATAACACTACATTTTCATAATATTGAAAAAATAAATATATTTTACAAATCTTAATTTTATATAAAATAATTGCATTGTCTAAAGTCAATACAACTCTCTGATCAAACACCTGAAATCTTATTTAAGGTTTGATTTGCGCAGAATATAAACTTTATCGTACGTTCTGCTGCTGAAGGATTTAAACCTGAGATGCCAGTGCCTGCTGTGCCTGTTCTCCGCTTATGCCTTGTTCCCCTGGAGGTCGTGGCGCAGGATCCTTAGGCGCGACATAACCTCGTCCCAGTCCAGGTAACAGCCCTCCAGGTAGCGTGGCTGGTTGGGGAAGCTCTCAAATGCAGTGCGGGCGTGTAACAAGCGCCAGTTATCGAAGGTCAGAATGTCTCCTGCAATTGGCACAAGACAATCCATTATGAACTTGTGTGGAACTTTGTGCAGGGGGCGGAGGCTCGGGCTGCAACATTAATCGCAATTGAATCAACACTTTTTTCAAAAATTTCCTCCACAAATAACAAAAAGTCCTGTCATATTGTGCATTAAAACTGCTAACCCCATAGTTTAGATCTGTACAAACATGATCTGAAATGGGATTCTTGTATTAGTTCAGTGGTGCCCAAATTTTTTCTCATCAAGGGCCAGATATCAAAACACAGACAAAGCAGACGGCCAACTGAGGGCCATAGACTGGTGGTCAGTACAGTGAATACCTGTTATAAATGTATGCATTTGAATTAGATTGAGCCACCAGACCTTTATTCAGGCTTAGATTCACACTAAATATTTGGTATTGACTTTCTCAAATGAGTATTTTCAAAAACTTACAGTAAAAAGTACTGTTAAGGTAATATGGTCCAATTCACCTAGAAGTCTGGGGGCCAAGAAACACTGGTCTGAGGGCCGCTCTTGGATCCCAGGCCATAGTTTGGACATGCCTGTATTACTTTGTCAGTTCATATTTAAGTCTTTTTGTGAATTCTTCTGGACGTGTTTAAAATGTGAACTTTGATCAGGATCTATTAAAACTTACATTTCAAATCTAATCACAATGCTTGTCAGAAATTTTTCCCAAATTGCTCAGCACTGGTGGAGGCAGTGCTCTGGTCTATGGGATAAATCATGTCAGACAGAGTGCTCTCGCAGCCTGCTCTGAGGGCAGCGGACACTTGATTGGATTTGGGTGCACACAGGGGTGACTTTGGCTGGTGTTGTCACGGTGACCCGGGTGCTGCAGTAGAGAGGACGCTGTCAGACTGTCGCAGATGTTTGTCATGCAATGCACTGCTCAAGGGCACGTCCTTGCTCTGCTCATTAAACAAGCACTGCCAAGGAGTTCTCAAAAAGACAGAAACATTTGGTGCTAATTTGAAACAGCAAACATTTCAGGCCACCTGTCACGATAATTACTAAATCAACTTATCGTCCAGTACATGATAGATGGAACAATCATTTCTGAGGGTCAGTATTTATCACGGGTGCTTCTTAGTACTAGTGGGGAATATTTTTCTGTACTACGATAAACTTTAGGCTGTAGAGGGTTAAATACATTACTTCTATGACTCATTATAGATCGAAAACTAATTACTAAAGTGTTTCATTATGCTGTTTATTTATTGCAGCTCATGTTTTTTTCAAAGATATTGTACATTTAGTATAGTTTGCTTCACTTTGAGTGCTTGAAGATGGAATTTTATTCTATTGTACAGCGAGGCTATATTTACACATGGGCATATTGGCCTTAAAAGAATTGTATAGTCTGTGCTCTTACTGTTTTTTTTTTTTAAAAAGGTATTACGATCACAGCTGAACCTGTGTTGCCCGTACCTTAACCTGCAGATAGAGGACACTGATTTTCTCATTCTCAGTATATGGACAGGCCTCATGTGAAAGCTCAGAACCTCCACAATTCACTGAGCTGCAGAGGCTGCACTAGCACTGATTCATGATTGACTGCAGGTGCTGGGGTTCAGATCAGACAGAGTCTTTTTAGGTTTAAACCAACTGGATTTCGGCATTATAACTGGCAACCCAAATGAGAGACTCATGTGAGTCTCATTCTGTTTTCTGATTGGATAATAATTGGGTGAGTGGCTGCACAGACCTGGCTCCATCCTGAGCGTCACCATGTTGCCCTCTCTGTTCATCATGTCCTCCAGGGCCTTCAGTGCTCTGTAGAAGGGCTGCACCTGCTCCACCCGCAGGTCCAGCACAGAGTCTCGGGTGGCGTTGTTCAGGTTGATCCTGGTCACGGTACCCTCAGAGTTCACACTGTGGGCACATGAGCGGCCAGTTAGCAATAGAGTTAGCAGGTAATGCTGATCACGTCAGGAAAGTAGAACAATAAAGAAACATGCTGGCTGTTTTCACAATCTCTCAATTGCAGAATAATCCAGAAGATAATTTTACCACACTGATTTGAGGATTAAAATCTTATTTTAAGTTATAATAAATCCTATCATTAATATTACAATTACTTTAATATATACATTAGAAATTGAATGTTTGTGAAATTAGGTTTTAAAAATAAGACATTTATAGCAGGTGCTGTGTAATGTAGGTAAATGTTATTAGAAAATCCTACGCAAGTATGACCCTGAAAACATGACTACTGCCAATGACCAGTAGAGGGCAGTATTGCATCAGTAATTGCCTCATTGAACGACAGAGTTGGTGTCAGTGAGGAAAGCAGAGGCTGTAAGAGACCCTAGGATAGACAGGACTTAAATATGGGCTAAAACCAGTACTAAATGTGGGAACTAGACCAGAACTGAAGTATCGAGTGCTCACTGGATGACGCGGTGCTTGGCCTGCAGTCTGAAGGGGCAGTAGTCAGAGCCTGTGTCAGTGAAGTCTATGGAGAGAGAGGAGAGGCTGTGGAAGGCTTCTGGGTCCTCTGCCCTCAGCTTCTCTGCAATGTGAAAACCGTCCACCAGGAGGTTCTCCCCCCCGCGTGCTGCCTGGTTGATGCAGTGCAGGAACTGGACCTGCAGAAAACAGCCAATCACAGAGGACGGCACATACAGTAAGACTCATTATATATCGATACTTCACAGCTGATGTCAACAGTCTCTGGGGGTGTAATGCTAACTGTTGGCTCTGCTCTGTCAGAGGCTTTGTTAGACTTTTCTCTGAGCTTTAAACAAGTCCCTCTCAAATAACATTACAGTTACAAAATAGCTAGCCAGTTTTTCAGTCACGCTCAACTTTTTGTTGAAAACTAAACAGGCCCATGAACGCTCGTATTGATCGCAGGACCCAGAAAATGTGCTTTTAACTCCATGTTGTTGAGTTTTCAGACAATCATAAAACTTTTTTGACAGTGTTTGCTAATGTGTGCATTGTGTCTCCATGGTAACTGCTGAACATTCCACCATAGAGATACATTAGAACACCCCCACTGCAAAGCATCAATAAAATGTTTTAAAATTACATTTTTTTTTTTTTTTTTTTGTATAATACATTATTAATGCCCCATTTTGAATTAAGGAAATGTGATGCCTCTGGGAAAGAACGGGTTTAAAAATAGGGTTGTCAAAAGTATCGAAAATCTGATACTAATTGATACTAAAACTAGTATTGCAACACAGATCACTACGAGCAGGTATCGATACTAATAAAAAAACAGATCACAGGACAGAAATTAACCTTTCCTAATATCTTTAGAATGATCTTGGACCACTATGGAACCTACCTGGGCGACTGAAGGATTACACCGATAACCAGATGGTAATATCAAAGTAATATGATTTAATGTTGAAAATCACAGTCTATTGTCTAAATAAAAAGAATATTGTATTATCATTGTGATATCGGAATCAGTATCAACAATCGAATCTATTCCTTAGTATCAAAATTGACTTTCTTTTTATGTTGGAGTATTTGTCTATATTACTGGAGTTACTGATACCTACAGATTGGTACTGGTAACAAAACCTGATCAACTGGTATCAAAAGTATCAACACTGTTAATCAATTTGCACATGCCTAGATAGTGGTGGTGGAAAATTAAGAAGTTAGTTTTAGTCTTTCGGTCAAATGCAGTATTAGTTTCCTCATATTGCTCATCCCATTAGAAGTGCTGTACGGTGTTGAGTGCTGCGTGCAGAACTCACTCCAGGAGGGTAATGCAGTGCGGGGTAGTCTGTGTGGAAGCTGCACTTCTCTGCAGTGTACGCCACATTGTTGGCCATGGGCTTGTCCTGGACTTTAAACGTGTGTCTGGCGAAGACACAAACGTATATCACAAAAATGTACCACAAAGTTAGTATCTGGGTTTAGTTTAGGTTTACTCAAACTTAGCCTAAGTTTGGTTCCTATAATGTTGCGTCTAAACACACTATCCAGGGCTGAAACATCCAGATGATTCTAGTGAAGGTGTATAGAGTTTAAAAACACAGAGGAGCACTTCCTGTATTACCACATAGCCTAAATATGCAGGGTTTGTGTGTTAAACGTGTGTGAATGAAACAAAACACAAATCCAGGTATGTTTTTGATGAGGAAACAACATTATAACATGGATAAAAAACAGAGTAATATGGGCCCTTTAAACAAAAGTACCACAAAACATGACAAATAAAATATGGAAGGTCTATACTTTCTCTGCAACTTAATTTTATTCTCAGTAGAGAAGTAATTGTTTGGTGTGAATTCCATTATGAGCCAAATAATCGTGAAACGTGAAACTACCTGTAAGGCCTGCTCCTGACAGGTTTCCCTGGTAGCACAGGAACTGGGTCAAATGCCCCGGTAAAGTCTGCTACCTTACCCGTAGAAAGTGAGGCGCAGGTAGCCAATGCGCTCTGCCAGTCGGGCCACGTGTCCGGGCTCTGGTGGCGCCCCCCGCAGGAGGACCACGCCGACGCGCCTCAGAGTCAGGAGCCAGGCCAGGGCCGCGCGGTCGTCCTGCAGCACCTCGTGGAAGTGAGCGGTGGGCACGCGGAGAGAGGAGCCCCAGTGCACGCGCTCTGAAACACACACACAGGACGATTTATTATTCTGTGTAAATGAGTGAATCTGCTGGACAATGGAACTGCATGTTTTAGAAAATAAAATCATGAGGAAATTGTGGTCTTGTGCAACAATTTGTCTTTTAGAGGCGGTGTTACACTTCTATTACCCGTTAACACATAACATATTTACATATATTGTATTGCATACTGTATACGCCATAGAGTGAGTCATAATCAGAGGTGGGTAGAGTAGCCAAAAATAGTAATCAAGTAAGAGTAACATTAGGCTACTTCAAAATAATATTACTCAAGTAGAAGAACAAAGTAATGATCCAAAAAATTACTCAAGTACAAAAGCATTTGAGGGAGACTACTACTCAAGTAAGAGTAACTGTCAGGACCCAACATCCGATTTATAATTTGAAGTGAATATAATTGGAAGGACTCAACATTACAAAGCACAAACGTATAAACCCAAAAAATGAGAAACAAAATCATATCTGAAGGATTTCATAATCAGCATAAAGCTTTTGTCACTTGTAAACTTACCCACAGTGAAAGTAAGAGTACTGTTACTTCAATAAATATATTACTCAAGTAGGAGTAAAAGTATGCTGCTAGAAAAGTACTCTGAAAGGTACAATTTCTTCAGTTACTCAAGTAAATGGAACTGAGTAAATTAGTATTAATAAAGTATCACCCACTTCCGGTCATGATATAGAGGAGAAGATGTGACTAAAGGAATTATTACAGTTTGCATTGTCTTAATGAAACGAGGCATATTGTTCATAAGGAAACGCATACAAGACTATTATAAGCCCCAAACAGTCAATTTATTGTAAGTCTTTTGTCTTAAAAGCCACTACATACTGTGAAACATTTTATATTATGTATCTCTACAAGAGCAACTGAACTGTCGCAAATCACTGAACATAAAGGCAGTGTGCAAGTCACTTACAAGTCAGGTCTGTGGAGAGGCGAGTATAAAGGCAGTGTGCTAAACCAAAGCAGAAAAATCTCCGTGTCCCGCCTCCAGGACAAGTTACATGTCAGGTCTGTGGAGAGGCGAGTCTGCTCTCTATAAGGATGCAGATTTTTGACATTTTTTTAAGAAAAAAACCCAAAACAAAACATAATAGAATGGATTTCTGGTATTTTTTGTCAATTTATTTGGTGAAATGTTCTGCAATGGGACTTTAACATATCTTCATAACATGTCATAGGGTTGTCAAAAGTATCAAAAATCAGATACTAATCAATACTAAAACTAGTATTGAAACTAGATTCATTTAAGCAAATATCAATACAAAAAAGTTACATTCACAGAACAGAAATGAACCTTTCCTGAACAGCTTTAGAATGATCTTGAGCTGTGTCCAAACAAGTATAAGACACATAGACTAGTACCCGCTCATGGACCACTATGGAACCTACTGGACGACTGAGGGATTACACAGATATAAAGCCACATGGTAATATAAAAGAAAGTGCTATGATTTAGTGCTGAAAATGACTTCTATTGTCTGAAGAAAGTGTGTTTTTTATTGTCATCGTGGTATCAGGATCGTTATTAAGTATGAAGTCAATTCTTTAGTATTGAAAGAGAGTTTGAAATTTTAGTACTGTGACATAATAACTGTATTCACTTGTATTACTTCATCCATAAAAAAATCATAACAAATATTTTCCACTAAATCCCATAAAATCCCAGATCTTACCCTACCTAAAGCCCCAGCCTTTGACAGTGCACAGTGCAGATTAATAGCTTGCAGGGAAGGCTCCACAGCTCTCTGACAGAGGGCTGGAAAAAGACGAATCCCGCACCCGCTGGCTCTGCACACAACGCGCTTTTGCACACCGCCCGGCGCCACCAACAGCTGCTAACAACATTACCATGTGGCTCCGCTGTTAGCGTGCTGCTGCTACCTATCCCCTTCCTGCTCCACATCCTTACATCTGTGTACAGGAGAAGTGAAAACAGCTAGCATTTCTCAAACAGCATGGTGCTAACAGGCTGAAAGAGAGGGAGACACAGCGGGGAGCTCAGGCATGCATTATTCACATGCACTCAGGATCAGAACAGAGACGTGAAAGGATTTCACTTTGATACAATACGCGCAGTGGGAATCCAAATGTAGGCCAGTGTGAGGAGGCATCTGTGACAGGATCATTAGGACACTGATTACGTCAAACTCTCCAGACATTTACAAAGGCATTCAACAATTAACAAAAACAATAAATCCACAGGCTCAGTGTGGTCAGGGTTAGTCTTGAGGTGGACTAAAAACAGTCTGTTGAAAGTGGAATTTCAGTAAAACAATTATTCCCCACAGGCCGCTTAAAATGATTCACGGTGGTCATTATTCAGTCACTCCACACTCAGGGGTGATAAGCTTCTTCCAGCTGCCCTGGGTCGGCCCCTCTGACCACCACCAATCACTCACACACCACAGAATACTTAGACAAATGTGTGAGGTGTCTTGCCTAAGGACACTAGTATGAACTGGGTTTTAACAGCAAGTCTAAGGTTGGTGGATAATGAGCCACAGCAACCCAAGAGTAAACACACTTCCCTTCATACCATGCTGTTACACAGATTGGCGCCCAAGAATAAACACAGTGAATTACTTCCCTCAGTTTAGTTCTACCAATCTACGTGTCATGATAATCTATTTCAGCTTTGGGGATGGTCTGAATCTAGAGACGTGTGAATGAAACTGACCACAACTTCACGTTTTCCTGTGCGTGAAGCTGTGACCTGAGATCAGAGAGAGACACGTGTACGGGAGAACACTGTAAAAGGGTTTGAAAGACGGAGATTTGAGGGGCCCTTGGTTCACACACACAAACACAGACAGAGGGAGACAGACAGAGGAGTGGAGAGGGCCAAAGGGCCACTCCGCAAGTTACATGTTCCTCTGAGCTTGTGAAAGAGGAGCTCTCCTGTGCACACATGTACTCTCCGGTTTCCACTCTGAGAGATCACAGCTGCAGTCTGGAGATATACAACACTACTGTGACCAGTCAGACCTGAGCATTTATGATGTTTTTTCACCGCCACACGCCCACTGCTTTGTACTTATTTCATTCTCCAATTTTATTTTCTTAGTTGATGATATGACAAAAATGTCTATTTTTGGTCTGTTTAAATTAGTAGTAGACTCTTCCTCCCTAACCTCTCCCTCCCCTCTCTCTCCCTCCTTCCCTATCCTCCTCTCTCTCCCTTCTCTCTCTCCCTCACATACTTTCCACTTGTTGTAAAGGAGCTGCTGTCAGGAGTGCTCTTTCTTGTGTCTGGGGGATGTCCACTGTTCGGGGTAAAAGATGACTTGTTTGTCCAGAGTTTGAGCTCTGCTGCTGGCCTCAGGGAACACCTCCATACCCTGACAGCAGCCTCTCTGTGGAGCTCCAGCTCTCAGCTCCACTTCAGCCACTGCCATTCAAAAAAAAAAAAAAATCACACAGAATTTCTCAAAAGGAACACCTGGGAAGGCAGCAAGTGACAGGGCCGAAACCTGCCCACGGTCTCAAAGCTCACAGTGTAGGACAAATGTACAGGGGGATGAACTGCAGGCTGCTTTCCCCTCTTCACCTGCTCTTGTCTGGTGATCCAGAACACACTTATCACTTGCTCTTTTGATTGGTTTGTTCTTATCACAGGAGTCCAATCAGCTTGTTTCACAGAGAATCAATGGAATGCACACTGCAGGTCGATCAAGGATGAAAAAGCAAAAAAAAAAAAAATGCACTGCAGTAAAATGCTTTAGGCTTCCCTTTTTCAATACTATATTATAAGTTTTATCAAAATATATGTTTATTTTACTAAACAGACTGCAGAGCAGTAAGATAACCTTATGTAAAAATGCTTTAAAATAATACTCAGATACTTCAGTACTAAAACTAGTAGTGAAAGATACTTGACCAGGTATTGACCAGGTATTTTCAGAAGTAGTATCACCAAATAGTGAAATAATAGTAGACCTGTTATGCAAAATCAACTTTTTTGTGCTTTTAACTATGTTATAGTTGTTTTCCTTCTCATTTACCCTTTCAAAGTTGTATTGAGAGTGAGACATGCATATTGGAGTAATCTTTATACTCCTGTATATTATACTTGTTTTCACTGCCATCTGGTACTCACTCGCATGATCTGCAGTTATCCATCAGAACTGCCGACAACTGCACGGTTCTGTGTTGTGATGACGTTTACGGCGACGTCAGCTCGCAATGTGCAGTTTTCTAACAAGAACGTCAGCCGTTCCTTTTATTAAGTCATTTTAGGTAAATATTGTGATTTGAAATGTCCAGCTTATGAAATAATGATCCATGGGTGTCATAGATTATAAAAGAAAAATAACTCTAAAAACACACACACAATTAAGGACACTGGATTCCACATCTCTCTAAAACCACAATAAACAACAACACACAATTAAGGACACTGGATTCCACAGTGCAGAACAGTACAGTAATTCAAATGGGTTATTTTCTATCATGGTACTGAAATAACGGTAGGTACTGAGTATCAAGCATTTTGGAAACACCAGCTGTCCTGTGTCTAGAGTTTGACATAAAGGAAACGTTTCCCTTCATATCAAAATCTAGTTTGAAATTTGAGTACTGTGACAACTAGCTGCATATAAAAATATCTTAAGGTTGTTGAATTGACCTGGTGAGATCCCATCCATCCTTACTGAACACTGGGGTAAACTGCCCCTCATCGCAGAGTCAAATGGATCTACAATAAGTTCCTTGAATAAATTCCTCTAGATTGCTTAATAAACGAGTTAGTTGCAGAAGTTATGTTCAGGGACCAGCCAAGTCAGCTCTGTGTTGGTCTTGGGCTATTAATTTTATTACTGTACAACACATCCAGGAGTAATCACATTTGCAGAAACACTGAATATGAACTGCTCAACTAATACAAGAATCCCTTGCATTTCATAAGCGCTTTGTATCTAAACTACAGAGTTAGCAGCCTTTACACAGAATAAAACCCCATGGATCCCCACATGACTGCACACTTTAGATTCAATTGTCATAAATCCTACACCTTAATTACACGTCACATTTCACCCAGCTCTGGAGAACAGTCTTCAGCAGCTCCTTTCTACAAACACAGGTCTCTTTGTGCGGCTGAGGTGAAGACGGCGCCCAGCCCACGGCACAGAGTGCACACTGTTCAACCTTTTCTCTCTCCTCTGCACAGCTCACTGCCTCTGTGCTACACCAGGCCTCCCTGCCAGCTCCTGCCCTCCACCTCCTCCTCCTCCTCCTCCTCCTTGCCTCACGCACTCACCCACAGCCAGGAAAATGAAAAATCCAATCACAAATCACCAAAGCTTTCCAAAGCAGCAGAAAGAGGAAAGGGGATTATGACCCGAGTGTGAAATGAATAAACACGACATTATGGGGGAAGTTTGAATTCAAGTTTGTGACAGCAAGGCAACAGGGCAGAAAGATGTATCACAAATGAAGTCGAAATTGCAGTTTGAATGTCTATAAATTTGCAAATCTCAAAGGCTGCTGTTAGTCAAGCAATATTAAGTCCTCTGCGGGAATGTAATGTTTCATCTCAACGGGGTCTTGTAATAATTTAAAGGGACCATATTATGCCATTTTCTGACCTATGCTATAATGTTTCCTCATTGAAAACATACCCGGAGTTGTGTTTTGTTTCATTCACACGTTTAACACACAAATCCTGGATGTTGAATCGGGGTGAAAACAGACATTTTCTGTGCACTCAAGTCTCAAATGCAGTAAACTAAGCTCATAAAAGTTCATTTTACAGTGTATGTCCCCTTTACTCAAGTTTAGATCCAATAATTTCTAATCTCTACCAGCAAAAGTTATAGTGCACCATTAACAGTTATTATTTCAGTGTCTTTTCAAATCGGGTTGCCAAAAGTATCTGATACTAAAACTAATATAAAACAACTAGATACCCATCTGAGCAAGTATCAATAGTGCAAAAAATATCACATTAACAGGATAAAATTTGAGCTTTCCTGAATAGTTTTAGTATGATTTTGAGCTTTACCAGAACAAATACAAGACCTCATGCCAAGATAAAGAAAGTACTATTATTTTGTATAGGAAAATCACATTCTATTACTAAAAAAGAAGCTTTTTTTTATCTTCATTGTGGTATCATAATCGGTACTGAGTATTGAGTGATTTCCTTAGTATCAATATCAAGTTTGAAATTTTAGTATTGTGACAACACTCCTTTCAAATGTCAAAGCATAAAATATATTGTAAAATGGCAGTGCTGATGTGAAAAGTTGCAATTCCGTGTTTTTTTCCATTCCGACAGGCCAGTAGTGCTTGTGTGTGTAGATTCCTCAGATTCCGTTGGGGATGATAGCCCAGCGTGAGTACGTAAGGGTGCGCATGCGAGTGGAAAAAGCACTGAGTGGATCGGGAAGAACACTTTTTTTTTACACAGATGCCCCGCCGCAGAGAAAAGGAGCCCTCACAACAGCAGCTAATCCACAGCACATGGTGGAACATAAGCGGCAGACACACTTGAGGTGCAAAATGTGCCAAACGCATTAAGATGATGTTCAGATAATGCAGAATGTGTAATGTAAAATGGGTAGTACTCATTTACTCGAGTAACTTTTTAAATAAGTATGGTGTTGAGGCACTAGCATAAAGTATCAAAAATCAGATATTAATCAATATTAAAACTAATATCAAAATTAGTGTTGTTCCAATACCTTTTTTATCGGACCCGATATTTGGTCTTAGTGTACTCATCGATACCGATACCAGTCCAATACAGCATAGTGTGAAGAAGTCTACTAAAGGCTACTAAATAAAGAGCAAAAACTAAATTTATTAAAAGGCAATCTCTAAAGAAAATCCACAAGAATAAATGAGATTGTGATGACTAAACACTAAAACTGACTATTGGAGTCAAATGTATAATGGACTTGATGATAAACTGTCCTGGTTTAGACCCAATCCCAATTTTCTACCCCCTCCCCTACCTCTTCAAAATGATGGCTATGGGGAAGGGCTGAAAACACAGCACTAGGACATGTCTCTGCTTATTTTTCCATTTATAACAAGCCCATAGCTGTGTGCTGTCATTTAAGAATGTCTAATTAATTAGGCTTTTATGATCATTATAATATAATTATAGATCCTAACATTATAGGCTACCTTAGGCTATATTATTATATTATATAGGCCTATATATTATAGGGACTATATTTAGGTTAAATGATGTATTTATAATAATTTTGTCTATTACATATTATAATCCAGTAATATGACATTTTGCAAGCTCTACTTTTACTTGAGTAATACATTTTCCAGGATAACAGTACTCCTAGTTGAGTAAAAGGTTGGGATTACTCTTCCCACTGTGACTAAAGGTGTTTTCACACATTACTGCGCTTTGTGGAGCAGCTCCAGTGTACACTAGATTTGGTTGTATTTGATTCACTGCTGGGTCAGTCCTTGTTCACACATACTGCACCATGAGCCACTGACCATGACAACTTATTTCCATGACAATGGGCCCTGTGGACACATTTGCTTCTCTGATGCTACACGCGGTGGCCTCTTTTTTGGTCTGTTTGCCTTGTTACATGCGGGTAGCAAACGACCAGCGCTGCAGCGGCCATTCATGCAAAAATAAGTGCTCAAAGTGCTTCTTTGATCCAATTCCAACCACTTTTACTTGCACCACAGACTGCTTAGGGAAGCCCGAGGTCTGTTGCTTTCACACCACACTCGGCCTGCTCAGAGACCGTCTGCTGTGTTCACACCAGCCCAAGTACACCGGGTCGAAAGCTCTATTACGTCGACCTCACAGTGCGACAACTACAAGTAGCAAAATCTTTATGTAGACAGTAATAAATTATGTAAACATTTCTGTTTCTTGCACCACTCCTTCAGGTATTATTAATTTTTTTCTCATTTTTGTGGTCTAACATTTTATTATTCTGTTGTCTTTTGTGTAATGTTTTGTAATTGTCTTCTGTTTTACCTTCTTGGGGGCAACAGTAGGAATTAGCATTCACATTTACTTAAAATTATAAATCAGGAGTTACATCCATACAGTTATTCTTACAATTACTTGAGTAGTTTCCCTAAAACTCTATTTACACTTACTAATTTGCAAAATCAACTTTTTAGAGCTCTTAACTGTGTTATACTTGTTTCTATTCACATTTACCCTCTTGAAGTTGTATGTAGAGTGATTCATGCATGTTTGAGTAATCTTTATACTCTTTTATTCAAGACATCACTGCTCTGATCAACCCCTGTTTTCACCACCACCGGTATATGTCCACTGCTCTTTACTTCGTTCTTCCAACTTTATTTTCTTAATTGAAGATACGCGTAGCATTCAGCAGAGTCATTTTGGAACAAATGAAAAAAAAATCCTCAGCTATCCATAGGAGGTGCCAAGAGCTGCGCGGTGACGACTTCAGCTCCCATTGGGCCGAAGTTTTCTGACCTGGATATTAGCAGACTTGTTTCTTTTAAGTCAATTTAGCTCAATAGTGAAATTTAGATCCAAATTATAACATAATGGGTATCATGGGTATCATAGATTATAACTATACCAGACACAAACACAACCAAACATGTCTTCTTGAATTCACATTGTGGTGAACCCTTTTCCTCAGCATTGGAATAGACTTTGAAATTTTCATATCATGACAACACTATTAAACTTTTTTTTTTTGCTAAATATATGAAGTTTCCTTCTCCCAAATGGTCTGTGTAAAGGTTACGTTGTCCTGATGAAGACATAGAAGGAGCAGGGCCGGTTGAGTGAGTGAGTAAACCCTGAGTGATGTCTCTGAGGAGGGAGCCTTTTCTCTTGAGCTCTGGCTGTGTGGGGCTGACAGCCTGAAGCACGTCTCCATCACAAGGACACTGTACTAGACACACTGCACCGGGCAGAGGAGGGAGAGCCACCGGGGACACCTTCTATGGAGCAGACACGAGACAGGGGACAGGACAGACTGAATGGAGGACAAAACAGCAGAGACAGCTGCAAGGGAAGACAAAGCTCTCTGCTCAGTGGGTTTCTGTACATCACTTTGCCCTTTGCGTTGCTGTTTTCTTCCATACAGCAGCAATTGCAGCTTAGATTAGGGCAGAACAATTTGAAAAAAAATATTCAATTGTGATTTTTCCTTACAAGGATTGCAATTAGATGTGCAATAATAAGACAGGATATTTAGTTTGTGGAGGAAGTTATTACTTCAAAACTTGTAGCCTTTGTGATATGCTAATTGTGTCCATTCAAATTGTGGTTTCGATTCGATTGCAATTAATCTTGCCATCTTGGATTAAGGTGTTTGCTTATAAAGGGGTGTATGTTCAAATTATCTGTTCAAATATGCTGCTATTGAAAACACTGTTTCAATGTCTTCAGACTAACTCAATCCCTAAAACATACTCTATACTGTATACACAAATTAAGTTTTGCATAAACATTTGAATAGTTTGACCACTATGTGCTCCAACTTAAATACAGCCAATGGCCAATTTAATAAGTAACTACCACTGTCTGCATCTTCTGAGGCGTCACACTTCTTTGTGATTGGTTAAGTCTTCTTGTCACTCACCCAAGATCATGACCAAGCAGGGAGATTATTGGTTATCTCTCCAGATTATCAAAGTGTACCTCCACAATTTGATTTACTATTTTTATATCACCCATTTGTATTCTAGTTTCAGTCAAGAGGTTTTCAAGACCTTTAATATTACCATGCGGTCATATACTCATGAGGATATACAGTTGAAACTAAAAGTATATATAAAAAGACGCATGCGCTTTCTTTTCTCACTGTCTGACATGAAATCAGACTAAACTTTTCCTGTTTTAGGTCAAAATTATTTCTATTTGCTAAATGCCAGAATAAGGAGAGAAGGATTTTTTTAGACATTTTTTTTTTTTTTTTTTTAGACTTTATTCAAAGTCAGAAGTTTACATACATTTCAATTAGTATTTGGTACCAATGCCTTTAAATGTTGGATCAAACCACAAACTTCTCACAATAATTGGCAGGAATTTTGGCCTATTCCTCCTGACAGAACTGGTGTAACTGAGCCAAAACATTAACTTTGTTATCCTTAAGCCACTTTGTAACCAGTTTGGCAGTATGCTTCAGGTCATTGTCCATTTGGAAGACCCATTTGTGCCCAAGCTTTAACTTCCTGGCTGATGTCTTGAGATGTTGCTTCAGTATTTCCACATAATGTTCTTTCCTCATGATGCCATCTATTTTGTGAAGTGCACCAGTCCCTCCTGCAGCAAAACAACCCCACAAAATGATGCTGCCACCCCCGTATTTCACAGTTGGGATGGTGTTCTCTGCCTGTTCTCTTCCCCCTTTTTCCTCCAAAACAATGCTCATTATGGCCAAACAGTTCAATTTTAGTTTCGTCAGACCACAGGACATGTCTCCAAAAATTAAGGTCTTTGTCCCTGTGTGCATTTGCAAACTGTAATCTGTTTTTTTTTTAGTTTTGGCTTCTTCCTGGCAGAGTGGCCTTTCAGCCCATGTCAGTAAAATACTCACATTCATCTCTGGGACACAGAACCCGTCTCCTTCCTGAGTGGTATGATGGCTGGACATTCCCAGGGTGTTTATGCTGGTGCATATAATTGTTTGAACAGGTGACCATGGCACCTTCAGGCATCTGGAAATTGCACCCAAGGATGATCCAGACTTGTGCAAGTCCACAGTTTTCCTGATATCTTGGCTCATTTCTTCTGACTTTTCCATGATGTTACACAAAGAAGCAGTGTGTTTCAGGTGTGCCTTCAAATACATCCCACAGATGTGTCTCTAATTAACTCAAATGTTGTCAATAAACAAGCTTCCAAAGACAAGACATCATCATTTAAGTTTTCCCAAATTGTTTAAATGCATAGTAATCTTACTGTATGTAAACTTCTGACTTTGAAGAAAGTAATGAAAATTTCTCTAAAAAAATCTTTCTTTCATTGCTCTGGCATTTAGCAAATAGAAATTATTTTGGTAATCCTAATAGACCTAAAACAGGAAAAGTTTAGGCCAATTTCATGTCAGACAGTAAGAAAAAAAAGTGTCTTTTTATTTAGTGTATATAAACTGTAAATTATTCTAAAACTATTCAGTCAGTATTCATACCTCCTCAAAAGTTTCAATATGAACATTACTATCAAATATTATTTGTGTATTGATTTTTAATCACCCTAAAAAGCTCAATTCCATTTATATCCATTAGTGCTGCTGCTCCTGAGGCCTGAGCTCTAGACAGCAGCTCAGTGTCACAGCCATCACTTTCAGCATGCAGCGAAGTCCCTCAGTGTGGTTATCAGGGCCATTAGTGGATATTAGATCACATTGTGCCATTATTCACTTCACTGGCATGGAGCTTTGTCTCCACTGGGCGGCCCTCAGGACAGGGGACATTTAATAAACCACCAACAACTGCACAGGTAACAGACAATACGGTTTTCATTAATCGCTAAGCACTACAACAGTTTATTAGCCTTAGTGCTTTGGCCTATTTGGCTGCAAGATTATAAAATTGTAGATTCATTGCAAAATCAAAATATGAATGGTTGCAATAAGCAAATGGCTAAGGATGCAACTATTTAGGTAATATCTTGTTTGCATAGGCGAATTGGATGAGATTTTAAATCATATGATCCTCCGAACGTAAAGACTGCAGCAAAAACCTGAACTAAAAGAAGAATGAATGAATTATAGGTCATTAGTAGGATTAAACCAGGACTAAACCAGCACTTAACCAAGATTATACCAAAATTCAACCAGGACTAACAATTCCAAATCAGGTCTCAGCTATAGCTAAAGCATGACTATATCAGGAAGACATAACCTGGGATAAAGCAAACAAAAATCATTCATAACCAGGACTAAACCAGGACTTGACTAGTACTTGCGCGCTATAGATAGATGGGTAGATTTGCATTTACGGTGACTTCACAAAACTTCATTTGCACAAACAGCCTTCTCCTATAATACAATAAAAGAGTGGAACAATCGCCCAAATGAACAAATAAGTCAAACAAACAATTCAACATTTTCTGTGGAGCATAATAAGTGGTTGTAGCATAACCAAACCTGCCTGCACTTGTATACAATACCACACTCTGAAATGTGTGTAACTCTGGTATACAGTATTTTTAAAAGTTATGGACTGATGTAAGGGTTAAATGTAGAAGTGGTATGTATTTTATAAGACGAAGCTAGCTCATGATTTTGTAAATAGCTAATGATCATTGTTGATGTGTGGTTGTATTGTACATGTGTGATATTGCGTGAGAGTGTGTGGGCCAGAGAGTGGACAGTGTGAATTATTCTTATTGTTGACTGAATGTAATTGCTTTGTATAATTTGTTTCTGTAAATCAGGGACTGCAGATGGAAACTAGCTATTTACCTACAATCTGGTCCAGAGCATTTCAGGTTTTTTATGAGCTTAATATCTCTGGTTGTAGTCCCTTCAAATAAAGACTAAACTCAATTTGTGTGTGAGAGGTGTGTATAAGAAAAGCTACATATATCTTATGTGCATGTTGATTTCCCCTATGATAGTGTGGCACTGGGGCTGCATGTATGTCGTAGTTCAAAAAGGGGGCGAAGGCGGGGGAAAGTGAATGAGTGACAATCTTATCACACAGACAGAGTAAACATGTGCGGTAATATTGTGCATCACGACTGTGCTGTGACGGAGAGGTCCACAGAGCACTGCCAACACCATCGGACGCTACAGGAGGAAAGGGGCAAAGGGGCACGTTTATCAGTGAACCAGAATTTAAAACAGGGAGATAAGAGAGATCAGATAAACATGTAACATCACTAATGACCATTAAGATAAGATCCATAAAATGTGTTGGCACTGAATTGAAGAGCAAGGAGGACAAGTGCTTTAAGATATAGGAAAAGATTACTAGGGCTGTAGTCGAAATTCTTGAAATTTGAAGAAATTCTTGGTCAGTTAAGAGACATGTCCTGCGGATCAATTATTGAAAATGGGGGAGTGGCAAAAGCACTGTATCTGACCCAAACTGCACTCACAAGACTACAACTGCACTGGAAAAAGTACTAGGAAACAATGTATTTATATAAAGACAGATTAAATTTGAGAATTATGAGTTTAATCTGACTTTTTATATATAGATACATCAATACAAAAATCTGCAGCTAACACAGACTTCTCCTTTCTGCTGTTATCCCATATAAATCCTAATCTACATCAGTGGCTCTCAAACTTTAGTACCACAAAAAAGAAAAGAAAAGAAAAATTGGTTTATCAGTACCACCAGATTTAAAGTCGAGTGTAAAACAGGACTATCCCAGGTCTAATCTACGGCTAAACCAGGTCTAAAAGTGGACTATATCATTTCCATTGTACAATTATCCAGAGGAGGACAAAGCTGACCAAGTACCATCTGAAGGAGCTCGCACTACAAATCTATACACACCAATCACAGACAGACTATTAGATGTAACTTTTCTCAAGGAAGGCCCACTACCTGCTTGTCTCCATGGAAATATTATTGTGTTGCCCAGAATGTTGCACAGTATGGCATTAAACACATCTATCATGCACTTCATCAGAAAAGTCACACAGTGCACCTTTAAAGTCAGTCATAAATCATGAAAATAGTGTATGAATAATAACTTCAGCTTCAGCTTTTGATTACCCCAACACGCTCAAAAGCACTTTACACTAATATTCCAGTATATTACCACATGTACTAAAACAAATTAGCATTAACCCTGACAGTCTTACTTAAGTTCAATAAAATGTAAAAACATGTTGGGCCAAGTGCTGCTGATCCAGTGGCCTACAGTGTGGAGGAAACGGTAACTTTACAAAGGGCTAGTGTTAAGCAGAACATGTACTACCCCTGAGTCCCAACCCGCTTTAAATGACTTTTCCATATGGTCTGTACAGCTCTCAAATTCAAACTGACTTCAGCAAATTGCAAAGCCACAACATGCACACCTCATTTATTTATTACTTATACAGAATCCATCCACTGTACTTGTCCAAACTATCTCACTCCTTGTCACTCCAAAGCCTATTTCTCTGGGCTGCGGTCTCCAAAATGTACATTGCTCTAACCACCATCTTGTACACTTTTTTTTTTTTTTTTTTATCATATAGTATATTTTAAAAACATTACCCATTTACTAACATACATAGTAAAAAACAACCTTGGCTTGCTCTGTAGCATTTTGGGGAGTTATGGAGTTCAACAGTACTAAGTGCCAAATAGTGTTGTCACAACAGTAAAATTTCAAACGTGATTTCAACACTAAGGAATTGACTCAATATTGGATACCGCACTGAAGATAAAACATGCTCCTTTTCCAGTAATGTAATGAGAATGTAATTTTTGTACACAAAATAATATAATTTTCTTTATTACCATGAGATCTTTTACTATCTTATATAGCTCAAAATGATAAACTCTTCAGGAAAGCTCCAATTTTGTCCTGTTAATGTGATTTTTTTGCAGTACTGATACCATCTAGTTTGATATTAGTTTTAGAATCGATTACGTCTGATTTCGATACTTTTGACAGTCCTAGTGCCAAATAAGAGCACAAACAAGCTGCTATTAGACTGTGAAGGTAAGCTAACACTGTTAATGGTAGCTGTCAGAAGTCTGTATACAGAAAAAATCTCACATTTACAACAATGTACACAGCGGTATTATAGCCACAGCTGGCCTGAGGTAGACTAACAGAGGCGAGGCTGCCAATCTGTGCCATCGGCCCCTCTGACAACCAACCAACCAACACACACAACATTCATATAGGCAAGGTGGATGTGTCTTGCCTAAGGTATTCTCTTCTGTGGGCCTTGTGTGCCACCTGAAGGGGCTTGCGTACCACAGTTTGAGAAAAATTCCCTTTAGTACTACGCAACTACATCACTTGAATCCATGTCACAAAATCCTGCTTCCAGTTACAGGACAGGATTATAACTGCACGTCTGGGAATATTAGGACATCCCATAAAGAATGTCTAAGATATCCTTGTGCTCCCCGTTCCTCACTGATCTGAACACTTTAATATGCAGAGGCGGACTTGTAAAACCAAGGTGCAGACAAACTAAAGCGTGCTTCACTGAGCTACATCAAAACATTATGCTAAATTGACTTCATACTCTTGACACTTTTGCCATGGCATTTAAAATTTTATTCCCAAAGCTCCCACGAAAAAGTGCTGCAAATCACCGTCCTTTTGAATGGATAAGTTAGTGTCTGCGCCCTCTGCTGGTATTCAAAGTCACAAATGTTGAACCTCATCATTATTTGTGACGGGTTTGGTCCACAGCCATGCCACATTAACCTTATGGCTAAAGTACTGACATAGTAACCACAAACCAAGCCAAGTCACCAATGCATTTTAACAGTTACGCTTATTCTAGCAGACCTGCTATCCAGCTCAATTTTAAACTAGAAATTCTGTGATGGCACACGTACACAACTTATAATGAATGGACATTGTTACTCTAACCTAAAAGGGCCATATTGCGCCATTTCTGATCTATGTTATAATGTTGTTTCCTCATCAAATACATACCTGGAGTTTCATTCCAGATATTTTTTGATGATGTAACAACATTCTAGCATGGCTTACAACATTACAACCAAGTCCCCAAATTGAAAATGTGTTCGTTAATGACTGAAGTAAACTTTGAGTTAGAAAAAGGAACCCCGTCTGTAGTCAGTCGATATAAATGTTTTTCCATATCGTGTTTCCTCTCCCCAGAGCTGGAACACAGTGCAGTCATATTCCATACTTTCCATCCCCTCTCTCTCTT